>JAQIXX010000450.1:0-60237 GCA_034700605.1 Willowsia nigromaculata | reverse complement strand
TCTCCTGAGAGGAGTATTTGGGGTTGAAGGCATAAATTTAAAAACCTCCCCACAGCAGTTGCTGGTAGTTATTGGGTAACATTCGTTTCCTTTGCGTCACATGCATATAAGCATATTTTTAATGTGGCGAGATTCTAATCTACCTTGCCAATCATAAATTCATAAGAAGTAATCAGTCAGTTCATCACATTATTGTCGAGAGATGAGCCGAGCCTCAGATACAGCCATTCTTTTACAACCTAAAGTATCCATCATAAATTTTTATACGTGCTAACAGCAAGTAAATATGGTGGGTGAAATGTACAGCTCATTATAAGGAATGATGATGGCGAGGAAAGCTTATTTCACAAGTTGGTACTTTGTCTGTGAAATGATGAAATGAAAGAAAGAGGCGCTTGCTGCTTCAAGGAAGATCTCTATGCTAAGCAGACAAAAAAATTGCTATCACATCAGCAGCAGCATAAAACGCGTGTATCCCTTTTAGAAAAATAAATACAATGGCATATCCCTGCAAGTCAGTAAAACACAACCCGCGGTTTATCATTCACCTGTACAACACAAAGTAAACTACAAATTGATGTGAAATATGCATGCTATTGTATATATGTTGTTATTCTGCCCACATTTCACTCATCATCTTTTCGAATAGACAAATTTTTCCCCCACTACTATAGAATAAAACTTGCACATGTAGTTTTGAATATATGCTAAAAACCAAAGTTAACAAATTGTTTAACTATATGTATATGACATACAACGTAAGTTTCAAATTAGTATGATTGTTATAAGCCATGTTGCAAAACCAGAAGATTCTCATCAAAGCATACATACTTTTACATTGATATTCCCGGATGCTTGAGAAGAAGCCTCTATAATTTTGGGTGTTTGGTAATTCTATTCTCTATACTTTGTTCTTTGGCATGAACCGCATGCTTTTGAAACATGCTTGCAAATAAAAGAGCAAAAATGTACATAGTTTACCCACATAGTATGGAGTCGCAATCAGCAACGCACCACACTGCGCACACCGGTGGACCATACATACCAGTTATCCATGCATGCTTGGACGATGATATCATAATCAAGGTAATATAGCTCATCATCGTCATTACCCACAATCATGAGAGCCGATTTGGAAGAAAAAACTTACAATATTCGCAGGACGCAGACCAATACTTATCATTTTTGTCTGTGTATAAACAACTGTTGAAGGAAGGCATCATAAAATACGCTGAAATTCGTTTTTTTTTGCTAGTTTAGTCTTCCTCTTGGTTGCTGGAGAGCACATGATTGCTATAATTATCATTGCTCTTCTCTCAAAAACCAGTTTTGCCTCAAGCTAATTCCCTTTGGCATGGAACGCTCAAAAAATCATTTGTGGCGAAGAAGAAGCAACGCGTCTTTTGCAATGATGCAAAGTAGGCACCATCAAAAGAGAAGCTGATGATTACGAAAAAAAGATGACTGAGGAAACGAGATCGTGAAACTCTAAAGAGAGGAGAGCTAAAGCTGACTTTTGCCTACAAGTGTAATAAATGTGCTTTTTTTGCTTGGACACGCAGAAATTTGTGAGTACCAGTCTATTATTCACGACAAACATTTGTGGATTATCATGCCACAATCAGCTTGAGCTACGAACAAAGAAAAAAGAATTTATAAATACATTGTATATATATCATATAACACATACATTTATACTTTTTCCTGTGTACTTTGTAATATTAACACATATGACAGTGACGATGATTATAATAATACCATACAAAAATATTTATGCAAATTTTATTTCATTCACAAAGGACTTGGCTAGTTATGGTAATATGTAATTGTGATTCAATTGCGCATTCATTCTAGTTTATTTTAAGCTTGACGAAGGTTGATAGCTGCTGAGTTTTCTGCCATCGTCATCATCATCATCATTAACATCATATAATCGTCAAAAAGTTCATGTGATTTTTATGTCGTTAAAACGTCCAACAATTTCTACGCACCCACAACAGCCATCACCTCTCGACCTCCACCATGATAATATGTGGAATTGGAATGTGATGATGTGGCATTGCTTCTTGGCTTTCAAGTCTTGATTATCGCACATCTTCAAACACTTTTATAAGATTGCTATTTGATTAACTGTTTGTTGCAAACATTTATGATAAACTCTGTACTTTTAATGGAGTTCATATTATTTGTTTCAAGTGGTGGTTGACAATTTTGCTAACTTTGAGCGTAATTTAGCCTTATCAAGTTGATATAATGTTAGTTGACATTACTGACACTAAAATTCTTTCGAGGTTATTCACTCTTAACGAATGTTAAAAATTTGCAGACTATTTTTATACACTTTGAAAAATGATGATTTAAGCAGTATAATAAGTATACAGTTCCTATTCTGATAACTGAAAGAATTTGTGACAATTAATAAAATAGCATCACATTTCCAACCATTCTGAATTTCCTGATGCAGTTTTATCTTTTCTTTTAAATCGTTCATAGTTCCCATATATAACTATATCAGCAACTTTCTCTCGGGTTTCCAGAATGACTGGAGTAAAAAATTACCCTGTTATCACGTACGGAAAAAAATGTTTACACCCACTCATGTGCCTACACTCTAGCAAGTGTTTAAACCCGCTCTTCCATCGACACAATACGAGAATGACACCTTTAATCATCAACTCAAGTGAAAAAGCTTAGCTTGGGCTTTGATGCTTGATACCCACTTAAAATGTCCCATAAAAATCCCTTTGTTATTGTATACATATAATCTGAATATATTGTGACAGTAAAAAATGTTTCTCTTTTCCGACCTTTCCTATGGCAGTCTTCACACATCTTGCTGTAATGGAAAAGCTATTCATCCATATGTAGTGCGAATTTCTCTACCTTCATTCACAATATTTTTACTTTTCAGTGATATTTACACAACATCAGGAGAGTAGGAGGAGAATTACAAGTGCACAAGTGTGCTTCAATTTATCACAAATAGATTATTTCAAAGAGTAGTGTGGTACACACAACAAAGATTCGTTGGTTCAGTCAGTGCATCCTTTTCTAGATTTTATTGTTTTATTTCTAGGTAGTACCATACCAAGGATAGTATGTATAGGACAATAAACTCTAAAAGAGATTTGTTTTTCTAGAGAAAATGACAGTGGGGAAGATATACACTGTATAAGTTGAATTCAGTCCTATCTGTTCCAAAATAGTAATAGTGAAATCAATCTTTGTCTATAATTTAAGTCTCTTCGATTGGAATTCTAGAACGAACAGAAGTGCGTAACCGCAGCAAAGATTTTGGAGGGAAAAGCCAAAAGCCTGGCCAACGACGAAACAAAGATTGTTGCAGTTATTTTTTATAGGAATTACTTTTGTCTCTTTTATATCTCCTTGCGTATACTACCACTATGTTTTAAGCGCTTTACTAGATTGCTATTGATCTATCGACTGAAGTATGTACTCAACAACTCTCAAGAGCATCTCAAAATCAGTCGTTCGTTACAATCGTCTCTTCTGCTGGCACATTATTATCATCTCTTTCTTTTCAAGAGCTCCTCACGTTGTAGCTAAATATTTGATCGTTGGCAATGAAAAGGGTTACTTATGTGCACAATAGATAGTTTAAAACATTTTCACAAGAAGCGTTCCCCCTTCCGTCCATAAGATGTACCCACCTACCAACAACAATGACAAAGTATACTCATAGGCACGAATATATTGTGACTATAAATTTCTGTCATAAGTAAGCACATAAATTTGATGTACTAAACAAGATACCTTTTTATTGCTGTACTCAGTCAGTATGTGCTAGCGTGTGTTCTCAGGTTTCGTTGAATTTGTTACTTGTCACTCAATAAGAAATCAAATCAAGTAAAATCGTTGCAACATAACTCTCCGCAAAATGAGTTTCTTTTCATTGAAGCATGGAGCCTTTATAAAAGCCTTTCTATTGTCCAAGCCTTATGGTAGTTAGTATTTTATTACTATTTGATAACAATGTTTGTCGAACGGTAAGAAATACTCTGAAATCTGGAGATCCGCATGGGCCCACCACAATTCACACCCACTAACAATGCACTCTTTATAAATGTCCAATCCTAGCATTAACTTTCAGATTTTGCCATTGTAAGGAGACTTGTGTATGTTCGAATTCTCAAAAAATCAATTTGCACCCTTCTTTGAAAGATTATTCTCTACGATACGATGTGCAATGTGTAGTATGCACTATGCACTCAGCGTACAGTGTAGTTTAGCTCAGAGCTTTGAGCAGTGACATGAAATACAATTTGTCGATAGCACGTACCAGTTTTCCGCTTAAACGGTCATGCACAGCAACTTAAGCATTTTCTTTCTTTTTCTTACACTACCACTACTGAAAAATTTTACTCACAAATTGCCAGATATGGAAAGACAGTACTGTTCATGAACCTTCCTTCTTCCTTAAACTGTCGTTGCAACACTCTCAACTCATAATAATAGTTCAATCATTCAGTCAGGCTTCAAGAACGCAATAATACTGCGCGTGTAGTTTTGGTTTTGGTAATAATAGATAGAAGACAAGATAAGACTATTGAACTACGAGAGACGAGGCAATAAGACACAATGCCACAAAGTCAGCCACATAAAACAACAACGTCAGTCGTACCCGGTCGTCAGTCAAAAATCATCGCTGGAGTCTTTTGGTTTATTTTTGCCTCTGGGGATACAAATAAAACCAAACGGACTGCTTGCCATATGTTTTAATTTAAATAAGAAACCAACATCCATACATCCCAAACGACAATCTATTTTTTGTTCGTGTATAATATAAGCATTATCAATAATATAATTAAAAGAAGCCCCAAGTAATGCATCCCTATTTATAAAACATCATTTTCTCACTACAATAGCCCAATCAATTTACACTCGTCGCAATAAAAATAACAATAGAGAACTCTGTACTCATCCATATCATATCAACCGTTGCTTATTCATCATCTCGAAAACATTACTCATCACTTTGAATTGTCCTATGACGAATGATGAGCATTTCTCTTACTTCTACTTGGTACCAACTACGCCTGTTTGTACTGTGGTGTGTGTCAACTATGGTACTGTATGTAGTCTTCTTCTTTACATTCATCTTCATCATCGAGATCATTGCCACTACAACGACGAAAATAGAGACCTAATCATATTCAGTTACAGGACGAAAGCCACAACTCCATTATAACAAGCATAGCAGCGGAGAGCGATAAACTGCTTCGCTTTTCCTACACTCAGTCTTATATTGTCTATGCATAGATATGTAAGGTATCTAAAGCGTGTTGCAGCGACTCAACCAAAAAGTGAAGCATATTTTTTAGATAAATAATAATAACAGTAATAATGAGATGAATTGTGTGTATATGCTTGTGACATAGATGACGACTCAAAAGATTGTGTATATTTTTATTATATCATCTTGACATTCACCAATAATAAAATTTATATGTGTTCATCTTAAAGAAGTTTCATCCAAGCATTACACGAGTTTGCTATATATGCGTTGTTGTGAGTGAAACCTTCACTGTACACTGCACTGCACGCACCTTTTTTCCTTTCGATTATCTGTCAATTGACATTCAATACAGGCATCCATAGAACATTTATTTTCGTCTTCTCACTAAATAAAGTCCCATCTTGTCGACCTTTCACTTGCTTCTTATGAATATAAAACAGGTTTCTTCTCTCTCCCGTTGTTGGCGATACTTATCATCGTACTCAAGCAGTCGATCGAGAGAAAACTGTTTATGTGCTTCTTCCAATCATGGTGATGCTCTTTTCTTTGAAAAGCTTGTATCTCAGCCGCTTTTATGCATCTGCAATATGTTCATAAACTTATATATTGTAGTACATGATGGATAAAAACTCGATTGAAATTGTACAAGGGAAATATGAAAAATAGACGGAGGTGCATGTGAGCTCATTTATTTTTCTTCTTCTTCTTCTTAGGAGATGGCAACTTGCACGCTCCCTCAGAAGTGTTTTGTATTTGAGTTTTTGCATTCAACCTGCCGTGTATACACAAGAGACCAAGAGATCACTTTTTTCGGGGAAAGAAGAACAGTCAACTGCCGAACAATTTAAAGATCGTCACTTGCCTTTCTTCCCAGAAAATGGATATACCTGGCTGTATGCATACATGCTGAACTACACAATGTAATGTCTAACTTCAAGTCATTATAATTGCCATGTTTTCTATACCCATACAGTTATTATTCTTGTTGTTTGGATAAAAAATAATTCACATTCATGCGTATATAGTGAGACACACTATAGTGTTTTCTTCGACATAACTCATGATGAAAAATGCGTTTTCCTTTTACATAAAGCGATCGTTCAAAAAAGACTTAAAGAGGTCCCATACAAGTCGTTTTCCAAATGAATTTTATAGACTTTACAGCATTATTTTGAAAGAAAAGAGAGTATATAGTGAAAGGAATAAACTTAAAAGTTAAAGTCTTCCAGAGTGTGATAATATTATGGTTGCAATTCCATTCCCATATCGTAAAAATTCTCCTATAAAAGTAATACGTGTGAAGAGAAAGAATGGGAAATGAATTGAAAATTGAACCAGTGAAGAAAACTGAAACTTTTCCATGAATACGACGGCACATAAAGCTGGACCAGTGTGATGACGATTATAGAGCACGTATATTCTCTTGGATGTCTTGGGTGAATTCTCGCGTGCATTCTTTTCTGACACATTGGATGTGAGAAGTAACATAACCCATTTCATCCTGAGCAACGTGCAGACAGTGTGAAAAACTGAAGGAATCAATCAATTCAAAGTCAAACTTTTAAAGCAGTTTCCTTTCTTCCGTTTTTACTATAGTCTTAAGCCTTTTCTTCTCTCCTCTTCCCTGCTGTTTTTACATATTTTAAGAATATTACACACACCGACTTCATAAGCGCAGCCAAAAGTTTTTCGTGCTCAATCCCAATCCCTGCGATATTTCACACAGAGATTTACTTATTTTAGCCCTGAACTTGAGCAACTCTCATGATCATGGACTCTCACACAAGTTTGAATGAACAAAAAGCGTACATTATTATTTGAGACAGTCCACTTGCATATAACCGGGCTGAGCAAAAGTGGAAAATGTACACACACACTTCTCTGGAATGTATCGCGAAAAATATGTTTGACAGTTACAGGATTTACAACATGGAACACAAAATGGTTACACGCAGACACGTTCCAATTCGGGTAAACATTTTAAAGCAAACATACAAGCATACCTATACAAAAAAAGTGTGATTATGCCATCACGTACAAGCGTAGTATGCATGTCTGTCTACTAGCAAATTCTTTTTCGGTGAAACAGAAAAACGGCACCTTGTCCTACAGTTCATGTAGCTGTCGTCCATTGAAAGTGCAGACAAGTTTTAGGTTACAATCATATTTCCCTAAGGAAGTTACCACTTTTTTCACATTTATCTGTGTCTATACGTACACATGCAGTGTAAACAAAGTGTCATGTCGCGACCACCTATAACTAATGTGCATCGCAAACGCTAATGAAAAGGTTGTTAGCTATCTCTCTGGTAGTAGTAATGTATAAAAGATAAGAGAGTGCGATCAGCGGTATATACATGATAGGCATTATTATTGTCTTGTTACCTAACCATGTTCCCGAATCAACTTTGCGCCTAATTCGACTCCAAACAAATCTTGTGTTGGAGGCAACCAGTTACTGTCTGACAGAAATGGTTACACCGTCTTCATAAGTATACCCAACAAACTAATGACGGAGGAGTAAAAGGGGTAACACAACCAAGTTATCAATTACCATTAACCACATTTGCGCATGAAAACATATTCGTTAAAACAAGCCTCACGACAGCCTACATCAATTCTTCCCATTTACACATGTGCTATATCACACTCATATATTATGCCTTATGCCTAACAGGCTTAAAATGATGATTTAAGTTGGGTCGACTTGTTACAACACAGCCAATCATGACGTATACCTCCAGCTTTCTCTACTACATTTCATACGAATAGAATTTAAAAGGTTGTTGGTTTAAATGTTGAAAAATCTCGGCAGAGGAAGTCAACTATAAGGAATGAGATGAGATAAACAATATTTCTTACATTTTTTTATCACATCAAGAACATGTTCAAGAGAGATTTTAAGTCCTTGACGTAGTTCAAAGTTTGCAGAAACCCTGTTTAAAACTTGATTATTACATCCTTTTAATGTTTATATTTTATGTTATATTTCATATAAAAATAGTATCTTCTTGAATAAAATGATACCCCACAGCCAATTAATTTGTGATGTTTACCTTGTACTATTTTACTATCTCAACAATCGTTTTTCTTCCTTTTATGATCTGCTAAATCTTTACTGTACATCAGCCTGTCAAATTTTGATGAAGCTTTAGTCTTTAAGCAAAGGCGGAGGTTGACGAGACTGAATAACTGTGTGCTCTACTATATTATCTTGTATTATCTTGTATATTTGTGTCAAATGGATTCCCTTTTAAGTAGAGTCTGCTGTGTGTGTGATCATAATAACAAGGGCAGCATGAAAATTGAAATACTATATGATGCTCTCGAGTTGTGAAGTAAAAGCGACATGACTGACAGCAGGTAATATAAGTATGATGGAATTTAGTTCTTTTTCCTAATAAAGAATATATGACAAAGCAGAAGATCCAGTGTAGCAATTTTAATAAGCTACACGGTCACTGGTTTGATGAGGAGCTTGTCCAAATAAAATGTAGATCAAATTTCCTTTCATAAAATAATATGCAATTATGATTTCACGTCAAGTCATGGATGAGGCATTTGAGAATTGGCTAAAAGTGTGGCGTATGAAATACTGCTGGTACGGAACAGAACCAGATGGATATTTTTGAATTCTCTTCACGTTTTAAATTGGATGTGATGACATGACATAAAATCTAGCAGTAGCAAAGATTATATTAAATACAAATCCCATACAGTACATGTAATTTACTTATATTCTAATGACATAGGGACACAACGGTAATTACAAACTGTCATTTTAATTCCTATTATTGGCTCGTATTCATTCTGCATATCCTTTTTATGACATTATTATTACATGGCAAACTTCAAATAAAAACAAAACAAGACTACACATGTTAGTATAAAACTGGCACTATCCTTTTTGCTACTTTACTGCACACTACTGACTAACCATGAGTTCTATGCAAGAAAGCCAGATTGTTGTTTTATCAGCACTAATCCTGTCTTGTAATTTCCTGTGGAGCAATACCGTGAAAAAATACTTGCTGACTAATGCTCAATAGATTGACAAAAGCATTTCCTTCGCTCAATTTTCACGCTCGTCCTCCCTCCAACGCTTTCACTTCATTCTCTGGTGAGAATATGAGTTCTTTCGTATATCTTATAATAATAGAATGCATGTACCTACGTTAACACTTACTAATGTGCATTTAGGTACATGCATTTCCTCTTCTAAATTAGTTCTAGTGGGAGTAAAAAGAAGAAAAGATAAAACTAAAGAAATATGCGTTTATTCATAAAAATCAGAACTAAAGACAAATTGTCTTCAAAAGACACGTTCTCATGTTACACATGCACCAAGTCTTATTTGCATGCATTTGATACGCAGAGTCAACGAGTTGCTAATTTACATAAGCAAAATGTATACAACGAGGCAGCAACAAATAATACACTTTTAAACGGCCTATTAGCGAATGATTATCGACTTGTTCACACCCTACCATGTTATTTTACTTTTATGTGTAAAATATTCATTCATTCACCGCTTAAAGATATACATTGACGTAGGTAACTCTATATGATGTTTTCTTTCGTGTCAGTGTAAATCACGTCTGTTCAAACATAACATGCCTCTCTTTAACTATCGTCGACAGTATCGCAGAAAGAAATGCAAACATATAAATTCAATTTAATTTGAAGAAACTGGTTGAATGATCGAGATTTATATTTTAATAACAATAAAAACCATCATCCTGTATTTTTTCTCTTTAGAAAATTAGCATTTCACATAAGATGCGAATAGATCACAAGGAGGAAGATAGAAACTCTTCCAAAATCAAGTATCCTCTTACATGCGTATATGCAAGAAAATATATAAAACTCGCAATCAGAGAATCAATCCAATCCCCCACCTGCGGATTGGGCTGCAAACATTAAAAGAAAATTGAGCAGATTGGCATTAAATCACTTCCCTTGAAGGCTTTTTACAGGTTCGCATCGAGCCTCTTTCTGTGTGCAAAAACTTTTACAAAGATTTATCTAGATTGTATTTATGAGCATGGCATGGATTTCATTGCTCCGAGCGTGACCAAATGTTCAAACAAAGGCTTCATAAAATTCTCTCTCCTGTGGTCAAGATTGCAAAGAACATACCCTAACCTGTCGACACAGAGAACTGAGTATTCGATTTCGCTATCATGCCGATTGTTGTACTTAAAAAAACATGCTAGAAAACACTATCCTTAACGTTTATATAGTTTATCAGCATACATATCGGAAGGATTGAATGAGGTAAATTGCATGAGGCAAGCCAGCAGCACGAAAAAAAATCAAGCTGGACAGGCGAAGGTAATAAAATGTGAGTTTTCTTGCTTCCCCACAAGCGTCCCTCTACCTATTTCACGTTATTCTCAAAAGGGAAAACATCGTTGCAATACTACCCATACAAGTTCATAAAAAGGTACAATAGGTGAGGAAGGATAATGAGGGGTGCGGGTGTCGTCGGCGTCTGGAAGCAGACTTCTTTACAGTACAATAAAATGCATGGCCCGGCTGAATTTTCTCGTGAATAAATATATACACGTTGTATAAAATAATATTGAGGTATTACATTTTTCCTTTAATAATACCAATACCACAAGGTATTTTTGTAGAAACCACCTTCATCGTGATTTTTGTATTGGTTTGCTTGATCCTGTTTTCAAACAATGGTAATGCAGTCCCATGATGTATGCATGCTTACTCGCTGTGCTTTCAAAGTTCGGTTAGTTACTGACTGGTGATGTGGTTGGGTGGAATGATAGCACATTAGGAGTAGTGGTACCTGCAATTCAATCATGCTGTGCATTTATGCATCCTTTCACCCTTGGTTGCACTTTCAGCAACCACTGCCTGAGAAGACGACAACCACAACGACAGCACGGGAGGGGATTCACCTTACAAAAACTAATAACATTTTAATACCAGAGCAGAAAAGGCTCGAAAAAATGACAGAATTCGGTAATAAAAAATCCAGTGAAGAATATTTAATGAATGCACGCAGAGAAACAAAACTTTTGGCTTACAGATGCATACATACATTTGTGCACATATATGTGAATGCATAAATGCTTACAAACTTACGCTATTCTTCTTTCAAAAGTATGGCTTTATTAATATGCGTGTTAAATACCAAATATCTCCATACAAAATACGATAGCATAATGAAGATTGGACGAGCAGGCTAACAGAAAAAAACTATGAGACATGTCTAATGCCTTTCACGACACGAAGTGGTGCCAGTGCCACCAGTAAAGGAACAGTTGCATCTAGTATCTACCCAAAAACTTTAGAAGTAGCAGTCTCAATGTTAAAGTTTCTCACCCTCACTCACTCGCCATCAAACAAAAGTTCATTTTTGGTATGAATAATATACGAGTGCAAACGCAGAAAGTAAGTAGGTAAATATGTATGTTTATATTTGTAGAAATAAAGATGGAAAGCCCTCTTATTTTATTCGTTGTTGTTCGTTAGTAGGCAAAACTCTTTTATGGAATGTTGTATCTCTGTATTCTAACTTAATGATGATGGATATGACATCGTCTCCATCATACCATGCCAAATGAAACCAAGCATATATACCTAATAGTGAACACATGCAGCCCAACTGGTGTGATTTGGTATTTTCTCAAAGACAGATTTTCGTGTTTGCTTGCGGTACCGTTTGGTTATCAATATTATGTGTGTGCAGTTTTAACCGTTAACGAGTTTAATACGAATTCCTTGTAGTTTTCATTACGATATCTTGTATTAAGACGTTTGGCTAAATAACGACCACCTTCCTGATGCATCCATATATACATTACACATTAATTAATACTTCTCGTCTGAGAAACGCCTTTCGTGTAGATAAAGTTCAAAGTTGTGTGCTTTGGAATCGCAGTAACAAAAGTTGCATCTTTCCGCAACATGCTAATCCACACAGAGAGAAGATTCATCTCTCTATCTAGCAGCTTGTCCACCATGTAAATTCAAAAGTAGACAAGAAGATTTGAAAGGAAAAGTAAGAGAGGCTATTCATTAGCTCACTATTTTGTTTCTTTTCACCGAAAAAGGAAACTGGATAAAAGCCTACCAAAAATACAGTTTTCCCTTCTTCGTGTCAGTTTAAAGCTATAGAGATAAATACCACCATGATGATAATGATGACTCTCCGCCGCTAAAAACTGTTTTCATCCGAATGAATAATTACTCTTAATATGTATAAGAGGAATCGGAAACGATAAGATGAAGCTATTACTCATGCAGTGTAGAGAAGTAGTAGTCAGGCAAAATGTTTTTTTGCTTATGCATCCTCCTCCACTCAAACAAAAAGCCTGAGCTAACACCTCTGTCTCTCCCTTTTTACTGCAACAGCAGCAACAAATCTTTCTTATTTCCCTTCATTTGGCGAGCAAACTTTCGTGAAAAGAACAGAGAGAACAAAATCCGGAGATGGTGATACAATCCTCCTTCATCCTCATCTTCAAAAGCTGCTGCTGCACTTATATGTTATGACTACGATAATAATGATGATTACCAGCTTTTCAAGGCACTTCCTTCCTCGTCATCATCATCCCTACTACTATCCATTCTTTTACTCCATAAACATCAAACAAATGGGCAAAAACTAGCAAATGCGTATCTTAATCCTCACTTACGAATTACTCCAAGTAAAGTATAAAGTGAAAGAAACTTGTACTGGGAATGCTTTTCTGTAAAAGTCTAATCTGTTGGTCAGGGATAATGATCTGCCATTTATTTACAAGTCACAACCTTCTATACCACCAGAGACTTGCACTGTTGGTTATTTTTCTTTAGTCAAAAGATTGATTTCCTCTCCCCTAAAGACCGACATGAGAACAAAGTCAGACGACTTGTCCATCAACGAAAAGGACGTGAAGAGGATAGTTAACGAAATAAAACGGCCATCAGTACGGCAGTGCTAGAAAACACAAAAATGCTTCTTTACCATTTCCTCTCACTCTTTCCATGTGTTTCACTACTATCATATTATCCATAATATCACTCTTGCAGCACCGACTCTAAATTTCTTCTTTTCTTAATGCAATAAACGAACTTGTCAAAACTAAGCAGCAAATAGGATTGTTGTGCCACTCTCAATGATGTACATACTTGATGCATCTTTAAGTAAATGTAAATATGTAGATGTCTTTCAAGATTCTTAAGCCAACCGATTGACTTGAAATGCTCGCTTCAAAAAATCATTCAAGTTTGAAAAATCCTCATATATTACGCATTTCGTTAATAAAGGTTGCTCGTTACTCTCAAATGCATGAATACAATAATGGGTAACAGCATTAATATATGGACGCACACAATGTAGCAAAAGCGGCAAAGAAGCAGGAAGGAATACTACTCCATCCACCCTTGTCAAATAAAGCTGGAACGTCTGTCAACTATCAACTTACTGTTGCTGCAATAATCCTCTTGGTTCGTATCCTTTCCTTTTCCAAAAACTGTTTCACATTCACACGGCTTTAATTAAGACTCCGCGTCGACGACACTGTAACTATCACCCAAAGAAGAGTTCTACTCTTGAAGAATGAAAGAACGTTTCAACCAAGTACAATAATGCACTCCACACAACAAGAAAAGAAGGAAATAATATATTACACAGTGTAAGCTCTCTTTTCGTGTTTTGGTGTAATGTAAGGAAACAGAAAAATGCTCTCGTCGTCACAAGAAGAAACCAGAAACTGGAGTAGGAGTAGTGGTCGTTTCGTATATAAGATGCACTCTCAACAACTTTACAACAACGAGTGAAGACAGAAGTGTAATTTTTCAGAGTGAGAGATTTTAACAACAAAACGCACTACAACAGGAGCAGTTCTTGCAGTTTGGTGAGTAACGACAACAGTTCATGTGAACAGGGAGTGAGTTAGCGAGTGACTGAAGAGAGATCGCCGATGCTTCACACTGAATCTTGGAAGCTGAAGATGCACCACCACCAGACCAGAAGTGGTAGTCGAACAACAAGGGCTTGTAAAAGAACAGCTATAGGCAAAGCGAAAAGCAACGCACTCGTAATGATGCGATATTCTCTGCTACTCCTGCTACATTAGATTCAACATGAAAACTGGTAAAAATGGTAGGTATATAGCTTTTGACTGTACCAGTTTGTGCAGCTTTCTTCCTATGTACATACATAACGTGAATACGTAACAAAAAATATGTAGCAAGCACCACCAACGAAAACCTCCAGATTATGAGATATTGAGACAATGATGATCATAGAACAGTGCATGTATATACATAAGAGTACCAAACGAAAGGATATATACTATGAACCCTCAGCTTCAAAACTTTGTGTTCAGACACAAATGGGGAGGGATGTAAAATGGAAAGGAATTGCAGCAGCAAAAAATTGTATACCTACACATATATTTTTATAATGTACTGATATAGAACATGATGATAAAAATATTGTTATACATTGAAGGAAAACGTTCGGAAGAGGATTACTCACAAAATGCATTTAGCTTGACACGGTTTTTTAAAGCTATATAAGGTTACTTACTTGAACTTTGTGTATGTGGAAATCAAGAAAAAATGACATATCCTCACAATCACAAGTCACAACTTCTCAAGACAAATCGAATTCAATTTTCTGCGTAATTTCAATATGCTTCTCTTCCATTTAATATATAGTCTAAGAATGTGTCATAAAAAAGCAAGTCGCTATGTTCTATTTTATGCTTTACTTTTTCGAATCAAGATTATAATTTTTCTTGTCGCACAACGTAAAATATTTATAAATCATTAGTGTGTGACTTTATTATCATCATGAGTACCAAGACCAAGATTACTTGTTTCAATGCTACAAAACAGAAACAAACTCTTTAAACGAATATACATTGATGTTTTTTAAGTCTTACAAATGCATAGCACATCATCATCATTAGGTTTACTAACGTGCATTTAATTTGTTGCAAGACCACTTTCTGTGAATAAAATTAATACCTAATCATGCTACAAATAATACGTGGGAAACATATTACGTCATTGTGAAGTGTCCGCTTCCTTGAATTGTTTCATACCAAGAATGATCATGTTTGTGTTTAAAGCGCATTCCTGAACTTGGGAGCTTAAAACATGTCTAATAAAACTACTTATACATGTTCTTTAATACAAACTGATGTGAATAATTACTGATAAATACGGTCAGTCGGGAGACTGGTAGTGATGGTACACTCACACATAATGTGCTTACACCATTATTTCAGATATTTTTAGAACTATTAAATCGTTGCTCTACATAAACTGACAATTGAAGCTGACATAACTAGATTTTCATATTGTTGTGATGTTGATATTTTGGATGAAATCATCTTTTAATCTAAAATTGTATGCACATGATAAGTGGGGCCAAGTCCATATAAACCCAGATAACGCTCTTTCATTATTATTTATCGCTCATTAACATACAACGCCACTGCAAACAAAAATACTGGGACTGACACATGACTCAGATGACTTTTATTTGCAGTTTTACCATGAATTTATTCCAATGTAGGAAAGTAGTCCACATCGGTAGGTCGGTGACAGAATTGTCAGGAAGGAAACAAAACAAGCTCATGACATCATGAAGACTCTACCGTACAATGTTCGCTAACCTTTACATGAGTCATTATTACGCAAACTTCCTTCTGCATACAACAAAACCCAGTCAGCCCCATTATACAAACATAAAAATCAATGAACCAACCGCCTCATTATATCCACAATTTAAAGTGGCTTTATCTCACTCTTCCAGCTCGACTTTGAACATTTATGTACTTTGTGTTTGCTTACTTGCATGCATTGATCCATTCAACAGAAGCACAAAGACAAAGGACAAAGCGCATAAAATGATTATCATATCACATCACTTGCTTCATATAACTATATCATCCCCACAAATCGTTAACATTCTTGAACTCATAATCGTCGCCATCAATGCAAGTGCAATGGGATGGATATTATTAAAGGCTCTTCATCATTGCTTGACTGCTGGAGTAGCTATATAATGGCGTGTGCATTGCGTTGCATGTCATTGAATCGTGCATGCTATTTGATCTCGTATATTTGTGTGCAGCTGGACTTGTTAAAACAATGCAGCGGGGCAGTGTTCATAAAATTCTTAATAGTAGTAAAATATACAGAGAATAAGGATAGAAGTATGAATACCAGAAAGTTTATTTTAATCATAAAAATAAACAAGTCAATCATCAGTCAGTAGCACATTATTCTCTTGACATACTACTGAAGAATGATGATGAAACTCTGGAGACGACACCAGAGAAGCGAGAAGCATTACCTAGATGACAGACAGCGCCCATTTTCCCCGACTTGGTGTTTTAGTCATCAGATCATCACACTTTTCTTTATATGTGTGGAGTTTGTGTGTTTGGTTGACAAAAGAAGAACAAACAATTTACTCGAATGAAAATGATTATCTGGTTCGAAAGAGTCAGCCATCATCGTCAGCCAAAGACGTCACTCCTTCTTTAGTTAAGCCATAGAATGTACTCGGTTTACTCTATAGTTGAGAGCAACAGCACAAAAAAAAATTCATTTCATTAACCACATCGACCAACGAATGACAAATGACGTTTTTTACTCAACTTCCTTTTCGTAAATAACATATAGTGCAGATATGTGAAGACAAGATGTACGGCAACTTCATCCTTTTAGGTAAATAAACGAAGTTAGCCATTTCGCTTTAGCTCCCTGTATTACTGTTATAGCTTCTGGTACCGGCACCATTTTTATCCCTTCTATTACTTAAAATTCTTTCTAGCAGATCATTTCTTAAATGTGATGTGACCTTATACGAACAACGAACATTGCTCGTGTAGATTTTTTGTCAAAGACGACGAACGAAAGGAAAACACGATCATTCGAACAAAGTCAATGGACGAACTTTTTTTTACACAAGCATAGAAAAAAGAGCATCATCATCAACAGCATCACATTCACCCTCAAAAGCATCTCGAGTACGCAAAGAGAATGAGAGGTGGTAAGAGTAGAAATTGGATAAGGAAAATGGAGAAAAAGAAGGATAAGGGGTGGGCGTGCTATTGCAGTTTGTCGTCGTCATCGTCTCGTCCTCTCCTTTCCCTTTAACAATCTCGAGTTCTTTCAGTTTACTACAACAGTTGAATGAAGTTGGCTCAAACAAAATACCTACACACATGTATATATATAGGTACCTGCATTATTATGAAGTATAATTTTGTTTTTAGAAACATTGAACGCAACGCATGGTAAGAAAACATACAACAACAGCCACTACAACAAGTACCATCATCAGTGTTCATTTCATAACTGTTTCTATTGCCTTCAAAGTTTCTTGAATCCAAGATCCTACTACAATGCCTGCTCATTCCCGATTATTCACCGTTGCCACGCTTTTCTTTTTCCTATAACGTAAAGCAGCAGCATCTATAACCATTAGTTGTATTAGTTGAACTAGGGATAGTAAAAGATCATGCATCTTTGCAACAATATCAGTGCATTATTATTCGGGGCAAAAATCTTTCTCGAGTTTCAAGCCAAACTGCTGAACGTCTGTCTGCGTAAAAAACGCAAGAAGCAGCCTCCACTCTCCCCGCCAAGCTATAAAAAGTAGTTAAGTTTATATTACTCCTTAAAGGATAACAGCTGCAAGAAAAGCTAGACGTTATTCCGGCGACGACAGACAAGTACAGTAAACGCAACGCAAGTTCTTTTTCTTCCTTTCCCGAAGAAGAAAGTGCAGCAGTAAAGTTGTGGTGCTTTTGGAATTCATTGTCAAGGCTGCCTCCGCCTGCCACGTAGAAAAGATGCTCCGAGATTCCGCATACACATGAAAGGGAAGTCTCAAACGTGTCTAGAGTTGTGTGTAGGCATACACATTTTCTACATGGTTTTTAGCTGAAAGAAGATAAAGCCATACGAGACAAGCACTTCGTAGTTTTCTTGGATCTTTCCTTACTGTCTCTTACTTTCTATATAGTCAACTCATATCATAAATATTACACTATGGACATAAAGATGGAAAGGAAATTTCATGATATTTGTATAGGCATGCTGTGTGTGTATATAATGTTAATGCGCAAGTAATACCGATATAGTCAGCGCGAATCCCTTTACGCACGATGACATAGTAGAATCGGCAATGGGTATTATGGTGTCTGAGGAAAGAAAAAGCGAGGGGGAGTTTTGTCCATGGCAGTAAAATTACTACGAATGCGAATGCTCTCTTCTGTCCCTGCTTTTCTGCTTAGACAATAATAAGGGTTTATACTACACATTACAACACAGATTCTACATTATACATACATGAAAGAATATAAGTTTCGTACGGGGATACAACATCCATAATACGTCTACACTCCAGCAAAATGGATTTGCAGCCATGAAATCGAAAAAAAGTATACCGTCATCCCCATGCTTGATCCTCTGCAAATGCATTGAAATCACCAGAAACCATGTTGTATCGTAACGTTTCTCTTTGAACGACAAGAAGCGGGGTACTACGGTGCACTACCGTATTTTCAGAGTTGAACTGTACACAAGTTTCCTAACTACCACTTTACCATTCACCAGTCTGGCCTTGGTCGGATTGATGAAAAGGATATTGCTACTTCCTCTGTTTCTGACTTGTGAGCACAATAATGCCTATAATGCCTCAGTGGAAAATATTATTACTTGGATGAAACAGATCTGTGTATATATAATGCAACTTGTACACTCACAGGCTTTCACCATTTACTCGCCGAAAGAAGTAAGCAGCATGCTTTCTCATCATTCGTCCCTCTGACTCACAGCAACAAAACCATCATCCATATACGATCCCTCCGTCTTGTCAGTTTTCATACAGTATCGGCATGAATACATCATGACACGATCATTTATTACCCGGTTGTGCAAAACTTCTCAAGTTTAGTGAAGTCTGTATGAAGCCTATCATCTCTATGTAAACTTTATATGTTGATCGTTTTTGAAGAATGTAAACATTTCCATTTGATTCGTGGAATTGTAATAATTTTGAAATGAGTTCTATCATGCATGCATAATAAATAGCGTTTTCGGTCAGATATCTCCAATCTTTTGCCTCAGGCTACGATAAAATTTCGGCGCTGCATTGCAGAAACATCGTGTAGTCAACATAGCACGAAATTAAATAGCTAGTCATATAATTATGCAATCTGATCATAGAAGCAACCCTATCAGCATGATCATCTGCACAATTTCTCATCATTCAGAGATGCAATCAAATGCTTCATACACAACCAGCATGCAACTTGATTGCCTCCTTTTTCTGCACAACAACACAACAACATTCTTGTTCGGTGCATGGCGCACGCTTCCAAATTTTAAAAATCTAAGACACTACATAGATGAAAAAAAACCAGGTTGGACTGGAGGGTGACTCACGATAAATTTTCTATTTTTGCAACGAAAAGAAACACTAGTATGTATCCAGAAGGGGTCGAAAAGATATTTTTTTCCTATGGCTTGTAACAAACATGAAATAAATATTTTTCCCAGGCCCCAGCCACTTTTCCATGTCCCGGCGTGGTACGAATAGACCAAGGAAAAACACGATGTGCAAGAATAGAAAAACGAGTTTAATTTGCTTGAACCATAATAAAACTTCATCCTTGAAAACGAGAAAAAATATGGTGCAAATAAAACTTCTTCTGTATTCCTAGAACAGTTCTTGCCACGCACATTCGAACTGCCGCCACGACCATCATTTCTCTCCATAACGAACACGGTGAAAAAGATGGAAGTTAGTTAGCTATTTCTTTGCAGAGAAGAGTACAACATACATAAAAGCGATATATCTTGATGGAGAGAACGGCATTTTTTCAACTCTTGCAAACTAACGTAATTTAAAAAGTAGTAAGGCAGCATCCATCATTCTTCTAAAACCTTTTATGGAAGCTCAACTTTGTATGCTACAATCTTCAGTTTTTTAAACCAGCAAATGAATGCAATGGAGAAACAAGTTCATCAAATTTTTACAACTTGCCAAATGATACACACACAATATATGTTTCTGTCCAACTGGGTACATTATTTTCATTTCACATCATGATATACTTTTTTATTTTCCTTCTTTTTTACATTACAAACGGTTTCAACTTTCAACGAAAACTGCCTGTAAATTTAATTTAAGAAACGTCTATTCAAAGTAATGAAAAGCTAGTGCGATGAAATTCTTACATGATATGTTGTAAATTTTTCCTTCTCCAATGTTCTATTTCCACGAATGTCGAGCATTTGCATGAATGAGTTTCGTACATATTTTGTAATATGTAAATATGTTAGAAAGGAAATTAAAGATGCGAAGCTGATTGGAAAAAATAAATTTTTATTGTATACAACCTTTATTTAGGTATATTATGTTTTGAGTACCTTTATGCTTACTTTACCATTTGAAAATATTTGCACAACGCAAGTAAATTTTATTTGTGTATGTTTTTTTTGCGTTTTGCAGATTTTTATGGTCATTATGGAAAACTTTACGAGAGTAAAGTATAAGTTATTTCATCCTTCATAATCTTTCAGTCTTTCACATAAACTCGTCGTAAAATATCAATTAAAAGGTGTATATTTAACTTTACGCATTAATATTTTCACTGTCGCTATAAGACATAATGTTACTCCTATACTAATATTTCTATGCTAAAAATGCGGACTAGCTACAAATTAAGTATTTATATCCACCACCCACCTACAATGAATTGCAAAAGAGTGGCACGACACAAACAAACCAGTAGCGTAACGCACAACGCATCCTTTGCATACGTGAATATTAAATTGGAAATAACTTTTATTTGCCGTGTGGCGGCATAGATACAATGAAAGGTTTGGCAACAACAAGATGGTAAACAGAACTGCAAATATTTCACAATTTCGCAGCAACCACTAACAGACACGAGCATATTATATTGTGCTCGCGTCTTTATTTCATTGTCGATCCCACTTCCCAGCAACACCGGATACTTTTCATGAAAGCATCGCGCATAATATTGGTTTGCTACCAAGAATTAGTCTTTTGTACTTTCCACGTTTCTCTAGGCTCCTGTAACGTATGTCGCAACAGAATTCACTCAGTCAGTGGTTTAGCTTTCACTAGTGGTTATTCCATTGAAAGCCGCGTAAGCGTCAAAGTCAGTTTCCATTTCTTTCACCTTGCTCAACTTTCCAATGAAGCCACAGTCACAATAAAGCGTTTCTTTCAAAGAAAGATAAAACTTCCAAACAATAATAAAAGCTTGCTAGAAATGTGCGTGCATTAAAGATATCATTAAAAAGATGCTTGTTGTCAACTCCTGGCGTTGAGACATAAAGTCTACAACCTAATATAAATCTGACTCTGACTTGCTTCAAGGCAGGTTTTGTTTAGTGAAACTATCGTGTTTTCCAGCTTCCCTTGAATATTCTATTGATTGCAAAATACGACTTCATACATGTTAGAATCTTCATGTCAGAAGGGTGATATGAGTATTCAACAGTCGATTCCTTAAATTGATCTTGTATAATGCCACAAGCATTATAAAGCCTTTCTTTGTCCATGTGTTACACGCATCATGATTGTTTCCCAAATAATGACCTATACGGAAAGTCAAAAGAATCTTCGTAACTTTCCCCTAAAACTCTTCGTCCATTAGCCAAGTTCGAGGCTTATAGTGTATAAAATAAAGTTCTTAAAACAGTAAACCACTGTTTAACTACAGACTTTCATATCGTGGGAAAGCCCATATGTGTAGATTAGCTTTATACTTCGTATCAACACAAAAAGAATGAAGGGTGAACAGCGAAAAATATACGAATTGTTGACTAAGCAAATGCCGAAAAGATCGCTAATGGAGCTTCTTCCACGAAATTTAAGATCCATTCTTAATGCTGCTGGGCGTATCTCCATTTTTTAGGCTAATCATCTACGAGAATTTTCTACCTAATAAAGAAGCTCATCATCATCAGCGTATCACGTCATTCTTTTCAGACTTTAGACAGATACGAATTTTTCATGCAGCTGCCAGTGCAAATATGAAGCCCATACATAACTGTGCATGCATAATGCACGCAAAGGCTAAGTGGTTGATACAATTTCAACACAAATTTTATATGCATAATTACAGTTATCCAGTTTATCGTAACTTGATATTGTGTTCTTAACGACTTGGCTACACTTCCATTCACCATTAGTATACAGTGGTGTGGATTGCAATGAGAAAATCTTGAAACTTGTAAAAATCGAGCAGTATTTATACCACTTCAAATGTTCCATACTTCGACATTAACTTGCAGAGAAGTTATCTTTGATTACTTTCTCGTCTTAAAACGTCTGAAAATTCAAACTGACAAAGTATTCCTCCAGCGGTAATAGGTCTAGTAGTATTTTCTGTAAAAATGCATATAGTATGAAGTTAAACATCTTAATGTAAACAGTCTTTATCACAATCGCTTTTTTCTGTTGAAAAATGTGTATGACCAGAGCTATTACCATTATATGCTACAACGGCTATTTGACCCAAACGATGGGTGACTATCGAAGAGAGAGCGAGAGAGAAAAAGAAATCTCAAAGTGATGTTCTTTTTTTTTGGGTGAACAAGACTTAATGTAGCATGACGAGGGTTTGAGACATAATCTTCATTTTAATGGCTCAAACTTTGTGATATTATTACTAACATTTTCTGTTGCAACTTAAGCCACAATAATTATTAAGTATATTATGCTCATACAGATTCATGTTTCCACACATCTAGGCTTACTTTTATGTGTGTGTATACGATGAAAAAGTGAATGTTAATACATTTATTTTAAAAGTAAAAATGTGAAAATTGAATAGACACACACACCAGTACAACCACTAAAAATCCTACCTCACCAGGAAAGTGAACTGTTTTGTGTAGATAGAGATACTCGAAGAACATTGATTGCCCTGGAGGTTAACATTTCTCTCAGTATCCCAGGTCAAAGAAGTCACTTCCACTTCTTGGAATTTATGAAATGCTACTTTTACTACACACCCCTAGATTCATGAGGCACGGACTCATGAGACGATATTTACATGCATAAAATACCTACGACAACTGATTCAATAGATTTTGACTCATTTACTAAAAATGTACAATGTCAAAGTAAATTATGTACATACATTATGCTTATCCTGCGTGATCTAGGGTTGGTCTGGTCCTGGATGATGTGAGCGTATTATGAGTGAGACTATTTATTGCTTTTGTTGGCTCCTACAATATTATAATTCAGCAGTAATCGCTAACACCGACGATTTTCCTCATCTTTTTTCTTTCACATTATTCAACATCTTTCTATCCAACTATCCGTCCATTATTGCTCAAGCCGAACCAAGCCCAGTTTTCTTAGTGTCAGTGGTAGAGTTCGAGCTTAATAGAATATAAACGAATAATATATATGCATATATAGTAAACGGTGTATATTAGGACATTATATATGACACTTCACAGACTTCCTGTCTTATCGCAACACCCTCCATTCTTGGCCATTTCACAAGTCATACATCAAACCAAATAATAAGTGGTGTACTTGTTTTATATGCATATGTACACGGCTTATAGCCACATTATTATTATGTACATATAATGTTACTAAATTCAAGTACAATATAGTTAGCACGAACTATAAATTTTGATCCATAGAAAATGCGTAAAGATGCTTCTTTATCCTTTTTTTGAAAACCTTTTTCTAATCTTCCATACTTGAGAGAGATTAAATAACATTCCAATGAAAAAGCTTTTGAATCACAGGATGAAAAAGGGAACACTGAAGCATAAATAATATATTATAGCCGTGACTGGAACTTCTACGTATAGATTAAATTCTCTTTCCTTCTACTCCTATTATATTTACGTATACACGCCAACAACTCCGACGCTGACGCTGGAAAAGACTTCTTTTGACATTCAATTTTGTATAGCATGAGAATAGAGCTGAATCCCACTATTTATACCTTTATACATAGAATCTCCCTTTTCCAGAGATAAAATAAGACTCCGTTCATTCTCTGTGTAACACAAGATTTCTTGATTACATAACCTTAAGAGATGATTTTTGACAAGGTACAGAAAATGTGAACCTTTACTCGTTTACTTGTACAATTTTAGAAGAGCGGACATCAAAGTACAATATATAAAGTTAATGCACGCCATTCAAAGCAGAAATGAGGCATTATCTTAGTCAATGGCTATAGGTTGTTGTATACACAGCAGCCCCACACACCACGCATTATACTAGTGCACTACTGTGGAGGGTACAAGTATGGTTCCCTAAAACTTGAAACAACAACGTTACAGAAATTATACAACTCCAAAGTTCCCTCGAGGGTTACATTTCAAAGTTCATTCTTCCGTGCATTATTACATCTTTAAGTGTCTTTTGGAACGCGTGAATTTCGGCAATATAACTTTAATGTTTTTTTTTCTCTTTTCTAGATTAACATTCATACATTTAATTTTTTCCTTTGTCATCTCAACTCTTGTGATATAAGCTCAAAAGAGTGCCAGTCAGAAGTTGATATGATATACGACTTATAAACCGAATTTTAAATGAAACCATAATAGCAGGAAGAACAGAGAGTACCTAAAAGCAAGATGGCAAAGATTAAACTTTTGCATTTTCGTTTAGAAACCATCTAACCAAAATAGAAAGTAAAACAATAATAGAAAATTTTAGTGGAAGAGTTATTCAAACTTAAATTAGAAGGAATCACTTGATCCTCTTTCTCGTTCTCTTTTGCAAAATCTAACGGTTAAAATATGAAGTAAATCACATGAAATATGCATCTCGTGTGTAATAATTATTGTTTGCACACTTATTAAGTATTAATACAACTACTACTGCTTAAAGCCATTCTTAGTCTTGCAAGGATTTTATCACAGATAAGGTGTAGGTAGTAAAACTAAAACTTTTTGCATTATAGACTATACTGTATTTCCATGCTCAAAACTTATTACAGTTTCCCCATGTAAAACTTTTGCCTTGCTTCTATAATTCGCTAAAGTTTTAAGTACAACAAAGCGAACACACTACGTGTGTTGAGTGCATTATACGAAGTTGGTCCGATTTGATTATGAAACTAGAGAGAAAAGAGATAAGCATCATAATGTTGTATCATGGCAGTTACTAGAGAATCGATTTTGTTCGATTCAATTGTTGTAATCACGAAGCTCAAAGTGTCAGACGAAACATAAAAATACAAAATACTGCTAGTAAAATCATTGGAATTATTATTTTTCTCTCTTGTTGTTTCTCTTTCTGCTGTCAAACGCATGGACACTAAGCTTTTGTAAATGAAAATATTATATGTAGATAAATATCACCGAAATTACTACCGAGACATTTCATTCTCTCTGCATCGTAAAATTGAGTAAACAACGAGTGTGGGCTACATCCAATAAAGCCGAAGACTGAGAGTACGTATGCAATTTGGCTTTTGGACTCTCGATTATCTCATTTCTATATACGTTTTCCATATAGATCATTACGCACGCTCGAAATAGGAGCATGTGAGCAATAACTGCAAACACAAACTACTAACTACCCACACATTAGATTATATTAGCCATTTACAACTGCTTTTAAACTTTGTCTTTCTACCCAGGCGTGTTACGATCAACGACCACTGGTCATGTAATACAAATGAGAAGAGAATTTATGAATATATAACAGTGTTCTCATTCACACAAATGCAGATGGTAATGGAAACAAAAAAGTCCTTTGTTTATTGCAGAGACATTCACATCGCATTCATCTTCTTCCATCCTGACTCCACCAATGAAGAAAACAAACTTCCACAACAACTAAACAGTAGCCGACCATAAAAGTACCAGTTGATTATGAGCACAGGGTATTACAGGATTTTATGTATTTGTGTGGAAATAAAAGCCACATATCATTACAGTGATTATTAGAAATGAATGCGCATTACAGACAAGTGATTTTTTTGACAAGACACATCACTCTATTCATAAATATTACCATCCATAAGACCATATAATGACAATAATTAAACAAACGATCTTGTTTGCTTAAACAATTCTTATTTTAATTATGGCTTCTTAGAAGAATGAAGCAATAAAAACAGCATAATCCTTATCATCTTTTAGTTGTTATTTAAGAAGTTTCTTTATCAATAATTTTACTACGTGAGCAAAGTGGAGAGAGATAATCCCATGTTTGTGCTTCTGGTTGTTTTCCAACTTATTCACCACTTGTCTCACCATTCGTGTCTCGGAGACACTATTCCTTTATGGGACAAAATTCGACAAAATAATATGTCGTTTCACTTCAGTTTTTCAACGTTTCACTTCATTTTTCATCTGCGCAACCTACCAACATGTCCTTTTGCCATGTCATCCCATGAAATTAGGAAACTTGCTCTACTTACATAAAGTCAATCTCAAATCTCAACTGACTGGAGTCTTCTGTAAACTACCCAACTAACTATATAACCAGATTTACATCATCATGGAAAAGACAAGCAAAAAAGATTAACATTTTTTTCTCTCTATTCTAATATCCACCCGATCCCCTGCCTGTCAACAACAAAAGTTCAAGGCCCTCCGGGTCCTGTGGCGTATTTTATTCAAAGATAGAAAATCTAACGAAGCATGATGATGATTGTTCTTCTTTATTCTTTGAATGCTAATACGTCTACAAAACTTATAAATAACTGTACTGTAGAGCACAGTGCGTACAAAATATAGTTTGAAAATGGCAAATAGACGCAAAATATACTGACTCTAGCAGTATGGTAGGCAAGATGGTATACAAATAGGCAGACCTTAACAATATTAGCAACAACAACGCCATTTTTAGCTGACAGTTAATGTGATGAACATACTTGTACTTATTATAGGTTAGATATATATATTGCTAGCTAAAAAGGCAGGTACAAGATTTACTAGTTTGTGAAATAACAAAAAATGGAAATTTTCAATCTTTCTCGCATCATCCACAGGGAAATCTACTGTTGTTCAGCAAATGACAACATGGATATGGTACACAAAGACGATGTAAAAGTACAAGTAGATTTACAAATTTCCCCTACACGAAAGTGTGTGGGTTCTATTTTTGTGAAATTCCTATTTCACATAGTTTCTCACTGTTGTCCGCGTCGACATAATATCATGTTCATATTATCTAGCCTTTTTTTCGCTATAAAGATGAAAACAACAAAGCACTTGGCATTTTTCGTGCGTAATAATAGGAAAATGTCCATCTGCTTTATATTGCTTCACGTATTATACCTGCTTTATACTCTCTACACAGGCCGATGATCTTCGCACATTTATAGTGTACGTACATATAGGCAACGTGAACAGTAGCATAATGCACTGTTTAACTAAGCATTTCTCGTGTTAAAGAGAATTTCTTGCAGCATAGTTTCACAAAAAAAGTGTAAGATTATCACTAATACTCTTTGTTCACAATAGCGAAATTCCGATTTGACTAATAGACAGAAACAGGGCTACCGTGCAGTTCCTCTCCAAATTTTTGATACGTACTCTTTAGCTTCCTTTTTTGCGAAATAATATGGGATTATAGATATTCTCCATTTATGAGCAAAGCGTGTCTCTCGATACGACCAGGGGAATGAACCAGCTTTACCACAACTTTTATTTCAGAAAAAATATGGGAACCTCTTGCATGCCTCATCATCTTCATGACGCTTATGTCATATTACACACGCTGATACCCATCATATCATCTTATACTCCTATGTACAAAGTACATGAATTCCTCTGTAATCATAGCTGAGCATTGTCGGACAGACATTAACAAAATTCACGAAAGTTTTTTTTCAGAGAACTACATAAATGAAACTTTTTTTCTCAAAATAGGTGTACTGTATTGTTGCTGAAAAAGATGATGATAAGGAAGAAAAAGGGCTATAGAGACGCCATGCTGCTGCTGTTTGAAATGAGTGAGTGAGAACGAACCAAAGAGGTAAACGTCCTGGCCAGAGGGTTGGTACGCAAAAAATAGGAATGTTATCTTAAAACATTTTTTATCCATATGTTGTTCCCTGATTCACTCACTCCACCTTCCTCTTCATTAGCCGCTAATATATTTTCAGCAAGGCATGCATGTAATAAGAAGTTTTGAGCATCAAGTGAGCTGAATGCTTTATTACGCACGAATAAGAGAATGCTACTATGTTTGATAGTGTTAAAAATACAAACAAACTTGCAATGTGTGGTGTCATGTATATAATATTAAAATATACATCATTAATAAATTGTATTACACTTGCATTAAATAAACATTGACGAATCTTTTACACATACAAAGTATGAGAGACTAGTAATGTCGTGGAATAAAACATGGACGAGTATAATGAGATGAGGATGCATACAACAATGAAACAGAGTATTGCATAACTACACACACAGATTGAAAACATCAGCTCAAGAAAGACATGAAACAAAAGTATATCATTCATATAGGAACCAACAATGGTACACCAACTTTGAAACAGTTCTTCACGATTCTGGTCTACAAGTAGGTATAATACAATTTAGTAGCGTCTCTACTGTAAGTAGCATTTGCTCTCCTTTCCTTGCTCTTGACAAAATCTTGGTTACTGGCTGTGTTGAAACAGGTATGCATGTATGTATGCAGTAGAAAACATCATTAAGTTTACTTGCCTCAAGATGTTACCGGTGTTTCTTCATGGTTGGAACATAGAATTTAAGAATTACAGAACCGTAACGGATGAACAGGAACATAATGTAAGAATAAGAGAAGAGAATACTACCTTTTCCACATCAAAAAGTCAACTTGGGGATAGGGATTTTATTGTATTCTAAAAAGGCTTTTTATGCACAAAACTCATTATAACTTACATGTATTTGGTTCATGCATAAAAAGTGTGGTACTAAACCCAAAACGAAGTCAAACCTGAGTAGGCAGCTATAATTATATGCGCTACTCTTTTGTTATACATACAGTAGCTGTAGTTCTCCTCTTCTTTTAAAACCCGCTTACTTTACTTACACGAGTTACACAAACAATGAGCTGAGCTGACTATTTTTGAATTCATTCAACATGAAGAAAGTCATATGGCTACCTATATAGTTAGTTACGACTATCAATATCAATTCAGTATACCTATTCTAAAATCACTTACCTAGTGAATTAGTACCTACACACGTCCATGCATTCACCTTTTTTTCTACAAAATCCTGAATTTATTAAACATATTGTGAGCAAAAATTTTAACTTGTTAACCTTTTTCTAGGTATTATCCAACAATAGATTTACTGCATAGAGTGTAAGATTTTTCAAGAAGATGCGAATTCTGTACATGCTATTCTTTACTGGAATTATGAAGCTCGTAAGTCAAACTAGCACTGGGAATACTATTGCCATTTCTAGTGATAAGGTAAATATTTCGTCTATAATTATTGCATAATCAACAAAAATCTCTTCCTTGCATTCTTTTATAATGACACGTTGCTTGCGCTCAACTGTCATATTCTGCGCGAAGTGATTCCAAGTCTTAATTCCTAGAGCGAATGCCAGGCCATAAAGAACATTTGAGTGATTTATTATTCGCAAGTTCTTGACCCTTAGGAAGCATGAAGATCATTGCTAAAATATTTTCTCCAAATATGGAAAAAACGAAATGTAAAATTTGTTGAGAAAGCTTCAGAGGAGAGGTTCTCATAAAATACATTAAACACCCCTTCTCAACAAAAACAGTTCATGTTCACATCCATCTGGGAGTACTTAGCCTGTAAGCACTAAAAGCACAAGTCTTGAACTTTTGGACATTCCAGATATTGTGGGTAATAAAAAAAGAAAAAATGACTTTCCACCAGAGTTGAAGCACTTGAATATTTTATTTGAATATATTTAAAACGTCATTGGATTAAAATTAAACCCAATATTATTGAAGCAACAGATCAAATAAAACATTTTTGCAGTATTAAATGAAAAAGTCTGAATGCTGTCTAACAATGTTTACCGAATGTTCATCATTGTAAAGTTTTTGTGGAATCGGTATTCAGATAATATCCTAGTGCCATGCACTGGTAGCATGCACATAAAATAAATGGCATCCATTAGCAAATGAAATAATCCTGGAAATAGTTTTATGTGATCTGCATGGCCAGACTCTAGTCAATTAAGTGCACGCAGAAAGCCAAGGTAAACCTCTTCTCTCAAGAGTAATCGATATGTCCTCCTACATCCTACCAACAACAGAGTAATATACTTGAATACGTAGTGTAGATAAATAAATACGAGGGTAAAATGTGTCTAATTTAACTCACTGACCAGTTTTCAAACAGAAGCATATATAATTAAACGCAATGCATTCGTATAGGAAAGATTAAGTTATGCTATCCTTAGCCACAATAGACAATGGCAGAATAGAAGAAAAGAAAATGCCACATGGGTGCACATATCAAGTTAGTATAGGTTGCTTGTGCAAAGGAAAGGGTGGAAAGGTCTGTGAAAATTTGCAAAGAGTAAACAGTGGGGCTAATTGGAAGGCATATGCAGATAGAGCAAAATATTTAACCATGTGAATTCACAAAATCCCAAGCACAAAGTCTTTAAACAAGCTCTTTAAGCATGCATGTTTTACTTTGCATGGGTTAGTTTTCCATTTACTTTTGGAGCAACGAAAGAGTTATTTGACTTATTATCTCTTGCACAGTATAGTATTCTTATAGGTCTTTAATTATTTTTGAAACGAGTGTTTGTGCTGTATCATAAAATATTTTAATTTTACAGCAAGATAAATATTTCTGTCACTTCCTAAATCGGAATGGGAGATGCGAATCTCGATGGGTGGGTGTAGGTTCCCTGTTCCCTAAATTCCCTTATCAATTACTTGCAATGAATCATGCCTAACAATAACAATTTAAAACACGTGATTTTTAGAAACATCCTAAAAGATCACGTTCAAAATATTGTATGTGAATAATTGAGAAGGACATATTAAAGGGCATACGCTTTAACATACGCCTAAACAAAATTCCTGTATGTGTCAACATCGATAATTATTATCTAAATTATTACCGAAATATTATGTCAAATGAAGAAAAAGCAAACAGTGATGCCAGAGTAAAAAGCATATCACAACGGTTGAAAATAAATGCCAAAAAGTAGCTGCAAAATTTCACCTTTATTGAAAATGAATTTCATGGCATAAGACTTCTTTCAAATATTGAATACCACAATATGGCAATAAATGTTTGTGAGATTTTACGCAACTGAGAGCAGAGTTAAAGACGAGGGAAAAGTTCAAGACAAAAACTTTGTTTCAGCACTTCCGCGTCAAAACACTTGTAGTCATACTGCGTATTTCCTCAACTTCAGCAATAATGTAAGAGACCCTAAGTGGTGTCAGTGTCACTACTGCGCCTTGTAACTGTGCAGATAATATTATAATTGTGAGGCACGTCACTGTCTGTCAGGTACGATGTCAATTCACAATGCCCATGTAAAAACTCTTTTTGCATAACATATTTGCAGTACATGTAATCAAATTGTATACCAAAACTACCCAGGAGGTGGGTGGGTTGGTTTGTAAATACCTGTACAATTTTTGCATCGTGTTGCTGCGATAAAAAGGAGCTGTTAGGAATTCAATAACATAAAGTTCCCTGAATGACTGACAAACTCCTACACAAAGTCAGATATCTACATCAGCTCATTATAAAACATGGATCTGCACTTGTTAAACAGTTACTTAAGTACTTGCTCTTGTTGAGGTTAGCTGTTATCTCATTTTGCAACTCATTAGCATAGACATCAAAAACACGAAAATAATGCGTGATTCATGAAGTTAAGGACTAGCGGCTGCAATTAATATTTTTATTAACAGTTGTAAGATACCCGTATAAACCAAAAAAGTCGAAATCTAGGACAAAACTCACCTCTAAAAACCATTCCTCAAATTAAAAAATGTCACGATATAATATCTTAATACCACTACTCAATCCTACAATCGCATTTGCATCACTAACCCACATATATTAATGTATTTGTACAGAGAATTGCTATCAAAACAAATATTGTTCTTAACCCATTAGCATGAGGTATGCCTAATTACAATACTTCAAACATAAACCTAAACCAGAATATTTTTTGCATACAACAAGCACTAGAATATTGATTGGAGGTAGGCGTGAGTCGTGAGCTTCGACATTCAAAAAATGATGTATGCACATAAATTACTGCGATGTAACGGGATGAATCTTAGATGTGAAGAAAGCCAAGCTTGTTTTTCAACAAGTTTCCAGATCGGTATCGTCTTCATATAAACCCATCTAAAACTAATGATGCTGACGTACTTCAACTACTTTGTAAAAACCAGTAGTACAGAAGAAACTTGACTACGTGACATTTCATATTTGCCTGCGAATGCTCAAGAAGATTATGGATATTCAAAGGAATCCTAATTCGTACATACCATATTTCTTCTGCTCTGTCTGTTTAAGCTTTTCACTGTTTGGTGATGATGACTCAAATCTTTTGGTTAGTCATAGTCATTTTGTTTGTGATATCTCAGCTCAGAGAAAAGTGGAATCATCCATGGAAAACGTTCGTATAGGTAAGTATTATTACAAGAGGCACTACATAAATGGTAATAAAAATTGGCTTTTATCTGTCGTGTACAATGAATTCACGCTCTTTACAGCCTGTAATCCAATAATTTTCGGAAAAGTAATAATCGTAGCATCCCCGATCCAACATGAGCATACGGAAGATTTGTACCGTAGGCTGTGTTACAATAACGTCACACCCAACCAGCCCCATAAAACGCTTGTTCTCCGAGTTCAAGCTCTGCCTGACGGGATTGACGATGTAATATGTATAGTAGTACATTTAGTATATTATTATTATGTACCTATGTGCGTATCTCATCATTCCATATAGCACGACATAAAATATTATGTTCAAGATTCTTTTTCGTTTCTCCGTTTTATTGTGTGGCATGAAACCACAATTTTCCCATCTTATACTTCTGCTTTCTCATAGAGGATTAAAGAAAAAGGAAGAGGTTACTGAACACTAGAAAACAAATTAAAGTGCGCGGTAAGGCAACCAACAGAAAAAAATTAAAGTGACAAAAAAATCCGTTGTTCTCAATATGAACTGCTATCGTGCAAGGAAATTGTGAGCAGAAATAGAAGAAACAAAAATGTAAAACCCTGTATGCTCAACTCTTTTTTCCTTGCTCTTTCAACCCGCAGAGCACAGCGGTGGAGGAGAAGAAGTGCCTAGAGGAGGAAAGACACATCAAAGCATTTCATTTCATGCAATTTTTCATAATCTTCTCTAAAATTGTCTTCTGTCATGTCAGGCGCTCACAAGTGTTAAAAATATATCTGCTTTTATACCTGCATTGTACAGGCATTGGTGTAAAATGTAAAAAAAATCACTATAAATCTTTCAGCACTTGTTTCAATTGCATATTTATATTGTAAAACTTTCCTGCTTTATACATACCATGGCCTGGTATTCTGTGAGTGGCTTATTTTGGTAGATTTACTGGCAATGACTACACATTTTTACCTACGGATATCAAGGTGAGGTAGCATTTCTTTGACAATTTTTTTTACCACGCTATACATAATATAGCATTGAGTCCATCAGCCATGTATCGTGTCATTGTTTTGTAACTTCAGTTCCCACACACAAGAAGAGCATACATAGTTTGTTATACTAAAATGAAAATTGAAATTGTACGACGTGATTTGATACAACTTTAGATAATGTTACATCCAAAAAATTATTGGCGACAGACGACCGTATTATTCCTCTAGATGGTTTAACAATCGATAATTCAACGAAATTCGAATCAACCTCAATGATTTTGCCAGTATGGGTTATACTTGAAATGTAAGATCATCATGTCAAGATAAAACGCTTAATTATTTCATTATTATTATCAATTATATTAAGTCAAAAATGAGGAGGAGCTGTCATGTTTAATTCTTTTTAGGATGGTGCTGCCGTGCCATTTCTAGCACATCATCAATGTCATCGCCGGCAGTTGGAGCCGCAAAAGGCAGTTATTATGACGTCGGCTAGAGCGGTGTTACGTTAACCGACTGCGTGCAGTGTGTGCACTCCCCTATTTTCTTCAAAATCTTATACTGATAGCCATAACTTTAGTGACTGAACTGTTGATCAAGCCGAGATGATGAATAGAAAATTGAGTTAAAGTCTGTTTCCCACTTAAAGAGCGATTAATCAAACAAGTTGCAGTCACCATGAACGTACATTACAGCATTTTTAGTCACATTCAGATCAGAGATCGAGATGCTAGTTGCAAACATCCGTTCAGCTACTTAAAATCCATGCATGAAAAAATCACCTCTTGAACAGTTTCATTGAATAAGCTCAAGCTACCACATACAGTTCATAAATGTCGTATCATATGAATTGGTTTTATACATGAGTGAGTATAATACACAATATTTTATATACCAGCCCGTATCACACAATCATGAATCATGAAGGATGATAATCATGATTATAGACTAAAGACAGTAACTGCAGCTGCATTCCTCTTGATTTAACGAATCGGCAGGCATTCATTGAAATACTAATAGCCACTTTAGAAGTTTTGAATACCATTTAAAGTGCTTCTACAGGGCATCAGCAACCATAACTATTATGATGACTCAGAACAAAGTGAGCTTTTATTAAATCATATCTTCGTGTAACTTTATTCTTCAAGACATCAGCAGTTGCTTGAAGAATGTTACCGAACACCAAGTTAGGTGTGTATTATCTTTTGGATGATTTATGGACTGGTGACTGGACCTTTTGCTTGTTTGATGTCTGCAGTCTGCGTATAAAGTTTTGTGTGTATATAGGGACTTGACGTTTTATTCAATTATGACCAATGTTCTGGCACGACATTGAACACTAATATATTCGACGCAATGAAGCTACCGAAATGTTTGTCATTTTGTGGCATCTTATGAAAAATATTCATCTTTTACTTTGCCATTATGTACGCCATAATTTTGATGATAGAAATTTTACTTTTAATTGTACATGGTTAAAATCGTAGAAGTTGAAGCCAAAGCGATTCTATGTATCAAGTACAAAATAAAATCTCATGTAGTAACTCCCAAGGCAAGTATAAAGACTACTACATCCTTCCTAATTCGAATCGCAAAACGTAAAAAAAAACAGAACGCGGAAAAACTAACTTTCGTTTCGTGCCATCGTCGTGCCATCATCATGATGCCAGCACACACTGGTGAGATGATAGAGTGGTAGGTTGCTACCATGAGGGAACTGGAATTGACTATACGTTCAAGGTCTTCTCGCTCTGCAAAGGTTGATTTTTTGTTGTTGTTTGCACCGTGAAGAAATCTGACAAAAGCCTATCATTCTGATATCAATAACGAGCATCACCGCCGACAGCCATGTCATAATAATACTATTACAAAAATACAAAACGAATGTGCATGTGAAGCCATCCATGTAGATAAAATGTAAATTTGCTGTTTTCAATCCTGTGTGATTGTGATGGCACGTTATACAATAATAATGGTGGTTGATCTCGGAGATCCACGTGAAATCATATTGGTTTTTCTCCAGGCAATAAAAACAGTCATTTTAAAACCAGAACCACCGCATTGGGATTGTGCACGGAGATGGTTAAAGCGACTGCTTACAACTTTTTACTCAACACTAACCGTTGACGGTGATATGAGTGAGTTTTGAATAGGGGTATGTACATACGCACAGCGTAGAAAGGCCATCTTTATGTATTTACCAGAAATGCTGCAGTTTTGTAGCATAAGCTTGTCTTGCATCATATCATATTATGCATTCATATTTCCTCTCTTTTCATTCTAGTATAAAACTTTTTTTTCATTATGCGACTGACACTGAGTGCACACATGATGGCAGAAAGATCTCATCACTACCGTCTACAATGTAATTCAGGGTTGAAATGCTTTCTATATTCCATGAATCTATTCGGTTATATGAATTCATATTCTATTGTAAGATTGTCATTTCAGCCCAAATATGACGCATAATATGAAGAACTAAAATTGAATAAAATGCAAATATTATTTAAAAATTTATCGTTCCGTCCAACTGTGGTGCATTAGTAGTACAGTTTTTTGTTCCTTGTGAAGCGCAAACGGAATTAAGGATGTGGTGGCGCCAGTGGAAACGTGCGTGCTTTACACCACGTTTGGATAAATAATTGTACTTTCTTTTAGCCAGACTTGATGTTGAATTTATTTTTGATACGTAGTAATAAGATCTTCAATTTCAATTTGTATGTAAAGCGTATGACGTCACTATGTATGAATTTAACTGATTTTGCTTTGTCTTTTAAGTTCGGATGAAACGAGGAAACATATTGCAAAAACTTACAAGTTAACTTTTTAGTTCATTTTCAAGTGTACAGATACTACTTTACTTTTGTTAGATTTTAATTGAAGCCCAACTGTCGCAGAAATGTCACTCAATCTGCTTTTACTGGTTTCTGTGTAAAGTATTTTGATAGGCTGAAGAATAAAATCGAACAAATGAAATAGCAAGGTAGGGTAGATAGGGTGCACGTATATAAGACATTTCAGACATTCTCTCGTAAAAGTAACGTTCATCAAGAAATTCATGCTGAATGGGAGGACACGCCATTATTATCATGCAGTTGTCATGAAATGACTAGGCTCGTTCTTATTCATCAAAAGAATCTGCACACTCATTCTATCTAAAGCAAAGTGTTTCTTCTTTTTCATAAGAGTTCATTGTTCATTTCACAGCGAGACTTGATGCGGAGGCACCGCACATTACAACAAATGGCTTCAGAATGATTAGAAGATTGGCGACATCGACTCACTGCAAAGCACGTACATCAGCTTCAGTGATGATAACATTCCATGTTTCTATTATGATGACTCACACAAAAAATACCGTAATACTTTGCAATAACGAAATACATTTAAAAGAGATTGCTTTTTACTGCAACCCTTTTTTTACGGATCTACAATATTCTTACAGTAATGTAGTACTGGTAGATTTTTACACATGATACTCTACACAAATGGATGTTTTCTTAATTTCGAATTAGCAAGCTTGTGGAATGCATGAGATGTGCACTTGAAATGCAAACTGCCAAAAGAACATTTTTATTCTTCAATTCATTAAGAGTTAAAAGTAAACCTTGAGGAATTAGGAAAGGAAAATCCTACACCTACATGTGAAAACACTACGTGTCTAACTGGAGAAAGTATTTTGGTTCGTTTATTCATATAGAGGCGATGGGATAATAAGCTCAGGAAGGGTTTACATGTTTAAGGTTCCGTATAATTATCCCTCAAAACTATATTACGCCTATCTTAGACACTATATACAAAACTTTCTCCTCGTCTCTCCTTTCTCCGTATTCACTGAAAAAAATGCAAATGTTAAGTCACACTACTACAAATATAACTTCTAAAAAATTGTGGATTTTAGAAGTTTTTTTGTTGGAATGTATTTCAAAAACATCAGTGTATATCAGATAGCTAGAAATTCATTACATTGCATTCTGAATTCTGGAGAGAAGTTAATAAATTCCAGAATGTCAAAACATTGAAGCACTTAGCCCTAAATAGACTACTTGCTTACTAATGCTTACGCACACTTTGTTCATAGTAGCTTGTATCCATTTCCTATGAAAACATACTTTTTCTCATTTGTTATTCCTTCTGCCAACACGATGTTATTTTTCCATTCAGTATAAAAGGCAGAAAAAACCAAGCTGTTAGTAGATCCATTTGGCATGCCACCATGTTTCCAAGTAAAAAAGTGTTGGTAAACGATTTACCGCTTTCTGAAACTGATACCACTTCGGGATATATTTCCCGAATATACTTTTTTTTTACTTTTCCAAGAGTCGAGCGATATCGTGACTCGTGCCATGCTGAGTGCTGATTTTCATAAAGAAAATAGTAGCGAGACGCCTAATGTTATGCATTATACTGAAGGTGTAGATGAACCATAAATATCTTTTGGGAAGTTAAACTGTTGATTCAGGATTTCATTTTCACAACGTTTAGAAAAGTGGTGGTGACAGCTTCCAATTCCTTTAAGAGCAATGCCAAATGTCGGCAATTGAAATGGAGCATATAATATAATCTTTCTGGTCTTTGTAGCACCAGCAGCCAAGTTCAGTCGAACAAATTGCACGAGTCCAAAAGTCCAAATCTTTGTTCTAGCTTTTCTTCCTCTTGGTGTAAATAGGTGCATAGAGGATAGCATGAGTAACGTGATCTTCCCCATATTGTCTTTCAGTAGACTATACAAGAAGATAGGTATTTTTAATTAACTAAAATGAGGAGTTGTATGAGTAGCAAAATAGAAGCTTTTATGGGAAATCCAACTTATTACTCATGAGACATAATACAATAGTCCATTTCTAACTGACAGTGTGAAGAAATGTGTCTTTACTTTGGAGTCTTGGCGAAATGTATTCTAAAAGCAAAGATAGGATCTGCATTCCTGACTGAAACTACGAATGCTATTTGATGAATAAATTAAAATGTAGGAATAGGGATTCTTGCCACTATTTTGATAAAATCTTAACTTTTACCATCAGTTGTTGCATTTTTACTCATCCCTTAATAAATATATTTATGAGATAAGAATTTTGTAATATGAGGAATATACAGTTGTTTGCTACCATTTCCAGTAAATATGCAGGATGTTTTGTTTAAAAAGTTTACCTGTACTATAATTATTAAAACGTAATATGTACATAGAAGCGTTTGGTGCAATGTGCAATACACAAGAAACAGACAAGACCAATGCATAATTTGCACGCAAAGTGACTGAAAAGGAAAACGGTTTGGCCTACTTTTTACTTAAAGGTGTTTTGTGTTAAAGATTTTTTTTAAATGTAAAGTTCTCTGTATAAAGAGAATAAAGAGATGTTACACCGTCAACCGTATGGACTACTAAATTTTGCATCGCGTTCTGACTTAGATAGCATAAGGTTCCAGTGCAGTGCCACTGGTCCCTTAATTATTGTCCATGACAAGAAGACCACATTAACGGCTGAACTGAACAATATGCTTCAAACTTTACATGATGTCGTAGTACTCAGTACTCATTATGCAAAAAAAACTAATTATCATACATTTCCAGACCACAAATTCCTTCGCCAATAACACATCTTATTATGGCAAAACTAGTAGAGGAGTATATTAAACAGCCGTGCACAATGCTTTGTCATTTTCGCTCCAAACTGAAGAGATATTATATTATTACCAACAACAATTCCTTTACATTTAAACATGCATGCACGCACATGTACGAATCTTGTACTATGCCAGTGTTTCCTGTAGTTAGATGTAACATGAGTAACAGAAATGAAGAGATGATGGACGTAATTTTTTTATCTTTGTTCCCGAAATACTTGTAGATGGAGTATGGTAGTATTGCGGTCATTTACATACACAGAGTTCAGTGAGATCAGATACCACTAATGTTCTCATTGACATAATACATTATGTTACTCGGGAGCCTTTAAACCCATGATAAATTTACCTATCATGTGTTGCTACTGTTCCCTTTCCCTTACATTTAAAATGAAATAAAAGGTTAAGGATGCCTAGAACTACATGTTTGCATATATACCCTCAGACCGCGAGCTACTTCTCAGCAGACTCTGTCCTATAAACTTTTCAAGTAAAAATTATTGTTTTTCGGCATATAATGTAGTGTATTTGAAAAAGGTAATACGCTGTGTGTAAATGTTACCAATATGTACATGACAGAATGCATCGTGCCTCTAACGCTCGACTTTTTGATTCAACTGCAACATCGGTGCAAGCCCCGTTGCTAACAAAAAAATAAGAGGGAAGGTGGAAGTAAGGGAGCCCGAAAAGGGACACTGAAACAGTATATCAGGTAATGGCTGATGTAATGAAATGGAAGTGTTATGATGACGATGACTGCCTACTTGAAATTTTGAACTGAATGCTAGTGTGATGCAGATGTACCCAAACCCAGGTACTCTTTTCAACAAACAAATGTACAGTTACAATTTTTCCGTATCAGTGTATTGCATTGACGTTTAATAAGCGTAGTAAGCTTAGGAACACAACCTTTGAAAATATTTCATGATGGCATGTGCATGTTTACTTGAAAAAAATAATGGTTTACACATCTGCTGTTATCTACCTGCAACGTCAGTGCTAAGGAAAAGGGTCATTTTTGTTTTGGCCTTAATCCATATTATTTTCTTCTTTCCTGTGGCATTGAGTGCTGGAACACGGGAGGAAATAGATAATTGTTGGACTCTTACAAACAATGAAGTATACAAGCTATCAAATGTAAACTGCATCAATTGTATGAAATCAAGTATAAAATCGAAAGGAATAGAATAGCAGCCGTCGTGACCCATAAATCATAAAACGAAATACCCACAAATACTCGTTGCTCGATACAATTTGGGTGCAAATAATATTAAATATTGATGCTTTGCTAATCACACAGACAAATTCATTCATTGTTGTACTTTCTTGCATATGTAAATAGATTTTTCATAGGTACAACTTATTGTTGAATTAATTCCAAAACAATTCAATAAAAACTAGCAAGAATAAAGATTTTTTGAGCTAAACTTTAAATTATTACTTTTGGCTTTACATAGTATTTTGCATGTCTGTAAGAATGAAAGACTGCCCCTGAGAATCTCTCTTCCTTCTGTCAACGAAGGGCAAGGGTAACTGGGCGATTGATTATAACTTTTAGCACTTGGAACAAAGCAAGGTCCTCGGTAAACGTTTTGCGACTTGAAGATTTAGGGTTTTCATCGTAAATTGACCTACACCAAGCATTATAACACTGACCCAAAGTAATTAAAATGTATAATTAGAACAATTACAAGTAAATGGTTCAGTTTTTCTTCTAACACTATCTACTCACAACTTATCACTTTACTGACTGCTATTCATGTAAATGTGTATACCTATATATTTACTTAATTGTGTATACTACAATTAAAACATTAAGAACGCATATTGCTTTATTGTCAATAATCCATTCGCATATTAAGTAAAGACGCAATTTCTGTGGTATGTAATCAAGTTATGCTCTCTTATACAAGAATCAATAAATATATCCTTTCATGAAATCAGAATTCCATAGCACAACAATTAAAAAGGTGCATCAGGTACAAGTGAACCTTCATTCATTTCTCTTGTTGCTCTATGTATTGAATTTAATTAACAAGCACGAGTACCTAACGACTACTATGAAAACCAAAAATGGGTGTTAGTGAAATGCATGCGTGCACGCACAAATTCCTTTAACCTCCATTTTATGCAAAAAATCATTTGCGTGATACTAAACATCATAGTGAGTATAGAAATATTTTAATAAATGGTGGCCGATGGCCACCTATTCAAAAGATGACAATGATACATAATATCAATGACATGGTTTAACATTTTCCAAGCTGCCCATATCGTGCATTTTAAAAGTTTTTTTTGAATGAGTAGGTAACTACAATTGCATTTAAGTATACACTTCACTGCAGCATTGGTATGTGATTCGGATCAATACAATTAATACAAATATTCCAAGACTGTGATACTAAAAACGGATGTATGCAATAAAAACGTAATAATAATTAAGCAAGCTTTGATTAAATTTTATCCTTTCTAACGATGCATTGCAAATGCTTAATGCAAATGTGGTATGTGGTAATTGATAACACATTTATGTTTTATGTAGCTGTGATCGTATGAGCTGAATGATAAATGGTCAACCCTTGAATATCAAATGCATAAACATTTTCATGCAAGTTGACAAAACTAGAAATTTAGAAATTAGAACATGATTGTAAGATAAATACTTGCATAACCAACAAGCAAAAAATGCAAAAGCGATAGATATAGCAGGAACAATCAAATAACTCATCATTACCTTTAAAATCCGGAATAAATTCCTGGTCAAATCCGTTAAAACTGCAGAAGTGTAAAACAACTATGATTTCCTTGTGTTGTTATTCAAGTTTTGTTGCGAGATTTACGATTACAGAGCGAAGCACAGACTAAAGGATAAAAAATGAAAACGAATCCATATAACACCAAACATAAACACTAATAAAATATTATGTATGTAGTTTAAATTCTATGAAATGAGAATGTTATGTGACTCAGAACTATTAATAGGAAAGATCAACTGGGCTAATATTTCATTCTTGTTTGCTACAATAATATTGATAATAGCCTTTTGTTTCTCTTAAATATCTTTTTCGTAATTAATGAATAATTACTTAACTTGTGGAACAAAAGGCTATTTCTAAATATCAGATTTAAGAAATAATTACGCTTTAACAGCTTGATTTTCTTATTTACATTCCCTCTTACACATCACACGTGTGCATAAAGTGACAATCTACTGACAACACATCCAAACACTTATCATAAAAAGTCAGCATATATGCATTCACTATATGACAAACCTGGTTTCAAATAATATGCAAAGGAGTGTCTCTGATTGTGCCCAAGTTTTCAATAATGAATGATGATAACCTACTACTCTGAAACAAACTTGTAAAGTTAATCTTATTTCCTATTTCCTCCTATAATGTAATACTCATTTATTCTTTAAATTCATACACTTGTAAATCCCCTCTTGCATGTTACATATAAACTAATTTTTGAGCCCTAATGCAATCAGGAATTTTTAGGTAATTACAAATTATGGTTCTGAAAACTATACCGGGAAAGCCACGTCGCGGGTTATCCCTGAATGAAAATTTTTGCCGGGGAATAGACACTCACATTGAGTATAAGTTAGAGGAGCACAGAACCATGAAAAAGGACGCTTTTGCTTTGCTTGTCTCGTGTGATGCAGATGCAGTGCAACTTGTAACTCTGTACAATAAAAGAGCTTTAGTTTCAGAACAGATAAAAGGGCTCCCTCTTTCCCAGCGTGCAATCTGACGTGGTTCGCTTAAAATGAGGATGTGGATAATGAGAAGAAACGATACATTAACAAATGCACTAAAAAAGAATCTTCAAGCTTCTCTGGTTTTGTTGCGGAGAGTTGAGTAATTGTCTGCCTGTCAAATATTTAAAAACTTCACAAACTCTTATACCTATTATATTGCTTTTCTGTAATTTAGCGGTAATTTTTATTCTCTCATTTGTCAATGCTGACTTTTTAGTTAGCGTGTGGATGTGTGCAGTACATATGCAATTTTAAAGTGATTTGCAGCACAATTTTGTCCATAAAAGACAAAATATTCCTTCTTACAAGTTGTAAAAAAGTATTATATTTATTTTATATACTTTGTACTACGTACGTTTACTATGTTGTTGTCAGAAAAAGGCTAAAATGCTATTCGGCAGAAACGGTTAAAAAGTTGCGTGGTGCACTTACTTCCCGAAACCAAGACCAACTGTCGACTGGCTGGTATTACTCTTTGGTAGGGAAAGGGAAGCACATACAGCTTGTTGAGAAAATGGGGGATGGGATTTTTTTAACCAAGAAAAGAGCGAACGAACCATGAACATTTTACACACAGCAGCAGCACCGAACCAAAAGCGTAACTCTGTGCTTAAGAAGAGACCCATTGTACCAGAGTTAAGTGTACTATTCGAATCTTTGTATACCTACCAATATGAATAATGCAGGATATGCTGAATACGCACATATGCATATAAATTCTTATAAAAGGTGGTGGTGGTGGTGGTGTTTTTTAGTCAAATATAATAATATATGGTCCAGTTTACTATGCTCATGTAATGCATGCATGATATCCTAAAGGGAGAAATGGGAGACGGCAGAACAAAGCTTAACATGACTGTGTGGCAGAAAGGAGACTTGAACATAAACGTTTCTTCTTCCCCCTACTATTTCCCTGTTTGCCTAGGAACATCGTTAGTGGTACTTTCGTCCTTTTGGTAGATATATGTGGAACTTGAATATTATAGAAGAGATGAAAGAAGTCTTATTTTATAGATTGATATGGCCGATTCTAGCTTTGTTCTCCCCCTGTCTATATGTTGTACTGAAATACCTAAGAAGATAATGCCGGTTGCTGTGTGTGGTGTGAAGCGAATGTCCTACCTATAGATAGGTTATGTAGCTCCTGTTGTCTCATCTTCTCATCACATTCAGTAGATACATACATACATTGTCAAGTAAATGTGCATATACACTTTATATATGTTATGTACGCATAGTATGTAAGAATATACCTAATAAATATCAGTCATACTTACAAAAAGCCAGCAATTTTATTTACTAGTGAAATATCAGAAGCTACTGAAAGCAGCAGACTAGGATGAGAAATATGAGAAAACTATGTCCATATATAATGGGCTGATGTTGATCCTTCCGATGCAATGATATGAAGCACAGGGGTTGAAAATCTATAAGACAGTTCCTTTCGGAACAACATATAGATGCCTGTAAGCGTGGGGCTCTTGCTCTTATTATTATGATTACCCAGTTCTGTATAGGATGCAGCTTCTGTATTTATTTCTGACTGTTGAATGTAGAGGTAGACTGCATGGAGTGTATGCATGTATGATGCCACGATACGAAAAGAATGTCCACTCACACTCACCAAATGCTATTTGCTTACTACGAAATTAAAGCTATTGAAGATGAACAAGTCGAATGTCTAGGCATAAATAAGTGAAGATTTTAAAAACATGAAATGCAATCTTGACAGTTCTGTACGGGAAAAGTCCACGGCCAATATACGACGTTGGACGCTTTTTGGATTGTAAAACACATAAAATTGGAGTTTAAAACCGATATGCAAAACCAAAATCCCAAAACAGTCAAGGAAATTGTATGTATTTTGCATAGAAAATCTTAAAGAGCACATCGGGAAAGTTAACATAGACAAAGTATGAGAAATCATTGAAGTGGAACTATGAATTGTTAAGCATCTTGATAGCTGATGGATTCGCATGATATGTATGCATAAAATTATCAAATCTGCCAACAGGAATCCGTGAAAACTCTATGCTAGCTGTTCCGTAGAAAGTGGTGTATTACCACTACCATACCTTATGTAGTCTGTAGGCATGCACAAAACAATATGTAGGTATCTGTATGAGAAATCATTAAATTTCTTTTAAAGCTAAAGTTGGTTATTGACAAGTTGGGGATATGAAATGAATTACGATTTACATACATCTAGATCCATGCGCGCATACTGTGTATTTATCAACCTTCTGCCACATTTATTTGATTAACTTGCTTGTACAATTGCAAGTGTGAAGTTGATGCTGAAAGTGAAAAACTCAATATAAAAGTCGGATGTAATTGAATGTTTCCTGTTTTACGCTCACACTAAAAGTTTCAGGTAATCCCATGCATATCGGCTTATGGGTAAACTGGGTAGGCTTTTTGTATTCTTTTCTTTGATATTTTAACTACAAGAAATATAATACTAAAATGTGATAATGGTAGTGCAGCATGATTACGTTAGCAAGTTAGCATCATTATAACAACAGTAAAGGGGTAGATAATTTCAATCTCTGTGTTCTTGTTGAAGAGAAAACGTCGGACAACAGTGTGCATTCTGCATGAAATTGTGATTTTGATGTTGAAGCCCGTGCGTGCCCTCTGTGTTTAGACTAGTTAGTTATGGGGCAAGATATGATTTTCAATTCTTCTTTCCACGACACTGGGAAGGGAAAAATACAGTAGAGGGTGAGATTAGCATAGAACTTTTCTAACTTTCGTCGATGAATTTCTAACTGCCAGAAAAAGACTGAATGCTACAAAATAGAAAAATCATCTATGAGTGTCTATAGCGAATTCATTGAAGTATTCACTCGTGCGATTCAGCAACTGGAAGCAGCCTATTTGAACAGAACGTGTAACTAAATGGTTAAAGTTGAGTAATTGTATTTTCTATCACGCAATTATTCTGCGAGGGTTCTACTTACTTTACAATTTGAGGAGTAAAAATGCATATATAATTTGGACAAAGAATTTCACAAAACCAATAAAACATAGGTATGATGATTTAGAGATATTTTGTACTACATAAGTACATAGAGTAGACGTTGCCTCCATATCCAATGTTTGAAACAGAGTAAATCAATTATTTTAAAGCATGTCATTCTGTTCAGTTCTGTTTTCATTTTATACATAATATTTCGCCAATCCATGGAACAAAATGGACCTTTTACTTTACCACGGGGCTTTCATCAACTGTTCAGATTAAAATATTTCTATTCGCTCATGCTTTGTGCTTGCCATTTTGCCATGATATACCTATGTACTTATGCTGCTTTTTCAGCAATAGTAACTGACATGAGAATAGATTTCGCATATTAGGATTTTTAGGACAAAAATTACTCAACTCCTGGAAAAACGCGGACCAACATGGATCTACAGCCCAGGTTCGGGGCTTGCTTCATTTTCATATTATGCATCAAACGATGTCCACTATCTCTTTGTTCATCCGCAAGCATAGCAGCAGCTGATAGAGTGTGTTTTGGAATCTCTTTCTATAGTGTGTTGATAGCCCAGCTCATACGTCTTTCATGCTGTGTTTGTGAATTCGTGAAACCAAAAAGAAGGGGAAAAATTGTCTCTTTAGTGGAAGTCGATTCTCGTACCCCCAACCCCGGAATCAACTGCAAAGATGGCCGCAAATTTATCAGTGCAACTTTTGGGTGAATTCGAAATAGTGGAGAAAGTTGTTAAAGTAAGAGATGGACCCTTTGTAAATCTGACAAATTTCCAGATGCAAGCAGAAAAAGAGAAGACGTATTCCCAGTCTTCCGGTTTTCACCTTGCTTCAGCTTCCAAATCCAAACGTCTAAATACCCAGGTGGGATTTGAATGATTGGCTTAACTTCCAGGAATCATTATCATTATGTGACGCAGCAATGTGGTAATTGTAACTGATTAATGTTTTAGACAAAACGAGGAAATTCTAAGACATTGTGTACTGCATGCTGCAAATTTTGCAATGAAGGGGACTCCAGGAATTTTGAAGATTCTCCAGAAACGCTAAGAAAATTTCTAGAAATAGTTGCATCTACCAATGGAAGTAATACAACTGTGGAATCAGTATCAACTCTGTCCTTTCAGTTGATACCATTCTGTCGGAATTGCCACTCCGCCATAAAGTACATAGTTTCAACTTTTCATCAGATAAGTGCATTGGAAACACAGGTTCGAGATATGACGAAAAAGGTGAAAAGTGTGGTGCAGCTTTCCATGACCATTTCTCGCAAAGAAAACGCTTTCAGTCCAACGAAAGAGTCGACCAGATTTAGGGCAGCTATTTTTAACGGTAGTAAAAAGTTTAGATTTATTTACTAAAAGTCAAAGAGTTGTTCGTCAACATGAAATGATCGTTTACAATATTGATTTTGTGATGTTACACAGATGGGACTCCAAACTTACAGCAAAAATACACTGAAAACAGTTCTGAAGCCCTTTCGGAACTAGAGGAGTTGGCTGTAACAAGTGACTGTGAGGATAATGATAATATCCACATGTTATCACCTCCAGTCTCCCTCCCAGAAGAAGAAGAGCACCTTCCTGAAGATGGTGGCGAGATTATGATAGAATCCAACAATGAAAAACCCTGTGATCTTATCAAAGTTGAAGCTGAAAGTAGCGTTTGCGATAATATCCTTAGCCAAGATGTTCCATCAAACGCAAGTGTTTCTTCGAAATCTATTCTTGATGACACGTCGTCTACTGAGGATAAATCTAAATCTGCGAGTAGTTCATCAGCAAAACCTAAAAGATGGTACATGAAAAATGAAGGCCCGAGGGGAGCCGGTAATTTGTAAGCATTTAGATTCGTTTTCTGAGTAAACTTTACACTGATTTATGTCCTCTTTGCATAGCAAGATTTTTATTGTAGTTTTTTTAAAAATTTGATGATAGGAAAGGTGCCCAGAATCCTCGTAGTTTCAAGAACATTCCACCTGAACGTCTAAGCCAGTCGTTATCTGCCATTCGCTGGCGCCAACTTAGAGCTCAACATCCAGAAATGTCTCAACGCGAACTGAAAGCGTATTTAAAAAGGCAAACCGCAGAAAAACTGAAGTGAGTCTTGGCTTTTGTTTAGACCATGGTCATTTATCCCAAATGATAAACATTTCAAATTTCATACCTAAATGTTTATTCCAGAATTTTATGGTATTTTGATAGGCAAGGGATAAAATATCCAAAGGGGTTAAACCATAAACAGTCATTTATTAATCGACCACTCGAAAAACTTAGCCAGACAAATGTAGCTAAACAGTATCGGGCTTTACGTGTGCAATATCCTGACAAATCGGGAAAAGAAATAAAAGAGATCCGGAGAAAACTTGCTGCAGAACGCAGAGACAACCACGTTTATCAGTATGCTAAACTATATGAATGCATACACGTACTTTATTGATATTTCGAAATTCCATGTATTCTTCATACGATTCGCTGAAATTGAAAATTTTTGCTTTTAGGCCAACCAAGTGCGAGACCACTGAAGACGGGCGATTATTTTACAAAAATATTGAAATAAAGAAGTTAGAAAATGGGCATTATGCTTGTGGGAAATGTGAGCCTGGAAGGACAGGAGCTCTACGCCTTGAAAGTATAAGGCGTCATATTAACAGGACTCATCGTAAGCTCAATTTTCAATATCTACGTGTTCTGCTCTTGTGAAGTGATTTCCGTTTTTTCGTAATAACAATAATAAATTTTTGCCTTGTTTTGCAGAACCTCGTACCTTAAAATGTTCAAAATGTGACAAAGCGTTTTACCACTTTCATAACTACGATGCTCATGTTCGCTGCTGTCAGAAGAAGGAGAAGCTTGTATGCCACTTATGCGGGATGACTTTTAATCATGATCCATCACGCCTTAATCATATTCGTATAGTACACAAGGGAATCAAGCCATTTACCTGTGAACACTGTGGAAAAAGTTTTGGGACCAATAAGGATCTTACGATTCACGTGAGGAGGCATACTGGAGAACGACCTTTTGTATGTCATGTTTGTGGAGACACATTTATCGAGAAACAAAGCATGAAGAAGCATATTCGCAGCAAGCATCCTGGAGCGGTTGAAACAGAAGAACCAGTAGAGGAAACCGTGTCATGTAATAAAGGTGTTGGAAGTGTCCTTGGTGTGGAAGAAAGTAATTTAAAGGGACCTGCAGAACTGGAAATTTCTTCAAACGTAATACAGGCTACCAGCATACCTGAAGAGTCTGATGGAAATACTTAAATCAATATTGTGATGGCAAGGGGATTATTTGATTGAAGATTGTTCTTAAAATTAATTAGGGTTCTTGTTCTTGTGTTGCGATTTGTAAGATAAAATTCAGTTTTATCTTCAGGAACGATGTAATTGTCTCGTTATAAAGTTTTTGCATATTCTGGCACAAACCAAACACCCAATGTTTTTACTTATGACAATAAAACTCATTTTTCTGCAAAATCGGTTAAAAAATTCATTCATGTTTTGTCTCACCTACCTGATAAGATAGTTTCATTCTTCATAAATAACATAACTTGGAAATTGAAAGTCATCTAAATCCCAAAATTTCAGTATGAAGTCATTTCAGTGATTCGTTAGTTAGTTGGATTAAATCAATATTTTAAGTTTCGACCCTTTGAAAACATATTACATATACACCTATGTGATTTTAGCTTTAAAAACATGACCAAGTTTGCATGGTCTTATAATATAGCCTGGTAAATCAAATAACTGCAGTATAAAATATAAACATATAGAGCTTATGGACTATGGACAGTTTCATTTTGCAGTGTGGCTTATAAAAATGCATGTTGTGGATTGTGTGTGGGTAACCGGCAACAGCAGAATTCCAGAGTCCAGACAAATAGCGCTACGAACATGGTGGCTTTAAGTTTAAGTATGTTCGTATATTGATATTACGCTGCTATTCTGTGTTCTTTCTGTCAATTCTGGTTTTACATAAGCTGACTGCTGACCACATGCTTTTCTGAGAATTTCATTTTTTTGCTTTGTCTGTGAAAACCTTGATAGTTCATCATGAAGAAGATTTACTTTCATTCAAATTTCATTAATATAGCACGAAAGTATAGGATCAAAGTTGTGTGTGTTTTGTGAAGTCCTGATTAAAGTCCCTAATTTAGCTCCTGTGTTGTTTCATATCTCTGCTTACTGTACAGATTTAAGTATGGATTATAAATAGATTGGAATAATCATTCATGTTCAAAAGCATACACCTACATGCATACTAATTGGACCAATAGACTAACAATTTGGTTTGCAGGATTTGCGGAAATCGCTGTCTATAGACATTATTATTTCGCCTTCTGTAGCCTAGATTTGATCGGCTAAAATACTAGCTTGACTGACTGTTGATAATGGCTCCTCAGTACAAACTGTATTACTTTAACTTTATGGGACTTGCAGAGCCTATTCGACTAATTTTGGCGTACGGGAATGTGGAATATGAAGATGTGAGGATCGACAAAAAAGAACAATGGCCCAACATGAAAGCAAGTGAGTAAAAGCTTTCACAATTAGCTAAGTACTAATTTTTTAATTAACCGTTAAAACATGTATACAGAATTGCAAATGCCTACTTTTTGTACTAGCATTTCCCTGGGGCAAGCTTCCTGCTTTACAATTACCTGACGGTCAGTTTTTGAGCCAGTCTTCAGCAATCTCACGGTACCTTGCTGGAAAATACGATTTAATTGGGGAGGGTGACCTGGAGGCTGCCAAGTGCCATGAATATGCTGACGTGATTGTCGATTTACGACAAGGTATGTATTCATTTCATTCCCAGACTCACATTTGATGATATATAGATTCCTGCTAACTGGTTTTCCAACATGTTTTACACGGGCAGATTCGACCTAGCGGGGGGCACCAATTTTTTCATATTTTTGAACTCATATTTCAGTGTCAACACTTTTAGGTTAGGTTAGGTAACGCTATTTTTACCTAACCTAACCGAACCTATAAACAATGAATGCAAGCATCGAAATTTTCTGAAAAATTTCGTCAATTTTTGCATTCATTGTTTATAGGTTCGGTTAGGTTAGGTTAGGTAAAAAATAACCTAACCTGTTATACCTAACGTAACGTAACGTGTCATTCCTAACCTAACCTAAAAGTGTTGAGACTGAAATATGAGTTCAAAAATATGAAAAAATTGGTGCCCCCGCTAGGTCGAATCTGCCCCAATATTTTCGCTTTAAATCTTTTAATCTTCAAGTTTAGAAACTACAAATTCGTTCCTGTGGCTGTCATTTAAGTATTTTAAGTATTTTTAGCTACTTTGTTAGCAAATCTTTTATGTTTAAGATACCTATGTGTACACTGTACAATCAATCATTAATTCCACGAGTAAAAAATTTAGGAATCTTCAAAACTGGATGAAAAGGCATGCATGTAAATGCACGAATGCTCTAAATAGTAAAATCGACATAATATATGTCTTGTAATAATATTGCTTTTCTATTCATTTTATTGCAATTCCAGTCTACTAAAACATGCCTATAGTAATGAAAAACGAAAAAGAATTAGTACAATTCTTTTGCATAACAAATGCATTGTCCATCGCGCTTAAATTTACATATAGAGCCATATATTTTTTGCAATGGAATGAGCAAAATTCATGATAACTACTTCTTATCGCATTTTGTTCTGCACGATTTCGGTTTGTGGTCATTAGCCCTTCCGGGATTTGATGCGAATTATACAAACCATTTCTGGGAAATTGAATACCATCATGTGTTTATGCATACTTCTACGTTAGTGATCCATATACGCTGATAACATGAGGCTGTTTTATTTTGTTTTATATTTTATGATACTTAAATTGACTTGACCACTGTCTGCTTCTTGTTAATACAGTTTTTTTTATTCAGAAACATCCAGTGCTGAGCGAGCATCTCCTTATTCAATAAGTGAGGCTTTTAATGATGTAGATATTTTATATTTGTTCAGTGGTCTTTTCATGAACTAAGTGTGTATATCCTGAGAACATTTTTTTGGGTTTCAATAAAAATAGATAGAGCTTAAAGATTATGGCAAGATGATTCTGAACACCATTATTAATTTACTTGGTTGTAGCTGTAGAAAAAATATTACTTAACTTTGCATTCGCTTTAATTAATACTCTCAATGCTTTCACTATGTGCAAATCTACGTATGACTTCTCTATACATATATACTAATGCAGCAAAAACACAATAAGCACTATATATCTGCGGCGTTCTGGAGTACGTGTGTTTATTATACAATAAAGATTAGCAATACACCAGAGGTTTTGAAATGGGATTAAAAAAATTTTTTATTCATTACATTCATTTATTTTTAATAAATATAGGTAATCATGAAGAAAATTTGTTTACGCATAACTTGTTGGCCAGTTTGGTGTGACTCCAATTATGAAGGCAGAAATTTGTGCATGAAGATCCAGAATAAAAATGATAAAAAGCTCAAGTAATTTTGTGCGTTAGATTTAAGCTATCCCAATCCAAAAGGCTGGCTAAGAGTTTTATCATCTACAAGTCAATAGCTTCCATTTGAGTTTATGCACGTGTGACAAATGTCAATTTTTAGGACAAATCATTACCCTTGGAATATCATAATTCAATGTGGAAACGCTAATTGTACATGCACCTTCATTTAGCTTGTCATTATTTCACTAAAAAAGTTCGTAAGGTATAATAGCTTAAGCTGGTAAAGTATATTATTAATATAATGTACATTTCATAAGGTATATTATGGTAACTCAAGCTTTCTTGAGGTGTAACAACAGAAAAGGGCTTACTTACGGTATACTATCAGCACAGTGCAAATGAATATCAAAATGAATGCACAATAATACAACTCATTGATTACTACATGAATGAATGAATGAATGAATGAATATTTATTATTATATCTCGAAGGCCTTCGGCCCATAGAGCATCTCGACAATATTTACAAAACATTAAATGTTACATATAAGATTCTTGGGTAGAAAAATAAAATTAGTTAGTACTACTTTACAAATTACTACATTACAAATACACAAAATGTAGGATATTGTTTTCAACAAAGGTGGCTTATCTACAAATTTAAATTTGTTTGCTTACTTACTATTTTTGCCATGACTGAATGATTGAATATTCATTATTATATCTCGGAGACCTTCGGCCCATAGAGCATCTCGATACTATTACAAAACATTAAATGTTACATATTGGATTCTTGCTTAGAAAAATAAAATAACGTTTAGATAACTGAAGAATCAACTAACTTAGCTTACATTTTAATTTACTTACTAACTAGAGCAAAACATATCCAGGATATTAACGTTAAATATTAAATATATTAAGCTTATTTACATAACAAAAGAGTTATTTAGGGCATGCTTCCTTGCTTTAATACACCCATCTATGAATTTTTAGGTAGCTATAGCAGTTTTCCTTTCTTTAAATTTTACTATTGTAGACCAATAACTATTTGCTTGGTTGAGCTCTATTTTACATTCACAGATTAACGTGCGTGCAAAATCTTGATTAAAAGCACATTTTAACGAAAGGTGGCCCAAAATCTCGTTCTTTACATTGCAGAGATTGCATATTTCATTAGATAAAGATTGGTGTCTGTTATTTACATAAAACGAATATTTGTTTAATCTTGCCTGTACTAAAATGCAAATCTTCATTAGACAAATTAAAATTTAGGTAATCTGCAGGCAAAGGAGTATTACTCATAAGTTCCTCACAGTAACGGTACTTGTCGGACTCTTTCGTCCGTCGTATATCATTTTGGCGGTCTTGATTAATCATTAAAAATAAACACAGTCTAGTCAGTTGGTAAAACTCCATTGGGTGCTTTTCAATTAAAATGTATTCAATTCCATAGGCCTTTAAAATATTTCTTAGCTGACATACCCAATTATAATACAAGTTTACTAGACATACGGTACCAAACATAACTGGACAATATAAAAAAATTTACTCTTAAGTAGTGTAGTTAAGCTACTTTAAGTAGTCGATTCATTTGATTGTAATTAAGTATCATTTTACCACAACAAAATTACAAATATTTGATATCAATAAATTAGCCAATTAATCAAGGAGAGCAGAAATTGAATATCGAATTTAAATATTTTGGACTCAAAATTCTATACGCAGTTTTTAAGACGTGTTACCATAGATTTGACACAACGTGATATGAGCTTCGGAATGAGGGAAAAAACCAACAAATAGCCGTTGATAAGAACATCTTTAAAATGAATCATAAAAGTGTGGAAAAAACCTCATTCAACCTTATTGTCCCATTTGGCCAGCTCATTCACAACTTGTCAAATAGTATTGACATTGATATAATTATTGACATGAATGACAGGTTGTACACTCATGTTTTTGTTCATAAAGGTACCTTTCTTAAAAGCAATGATGATTATTATTAAAATTACAAAAAAAACTTTGATTATCACAACAAATTTGAAGGAGAAAAAAGTTTTTCCTTCCCATGACATATATTCGCCAATAGGTACATCTTTCCATAGTATATATTTGTCTCTTTTTTGCAAGGGAACATTAAACTTTTCTCGCAGAGCCTTACTAATTTCATTTAAATCTGATTCCTCTAATGCTAAAAGTAGCTTATCAAGGGTTGCTTCTTCAGAGTACTTTCCTTGCCACTTGTAAAGCATTTGTTCTATTCCAATATAGCCAGAATTGTCTGCCCTTCGAATTTCTCTTGCAATCTCCGCCTTCTGATTGGAAGTTAGGTTCAGGTGATCCGCTATTTCTCCCCATTTTTCGCATAATATTGGAAAAGTATCACACTTCTTGATAGCAACCATAATTTGGCTGATTTTACAATCTAAATTTGAAAAAGAGTTTATAGATAAACTTTACACAATTGTTTTAACTAATTTTGCTGCGAAATATCTTTTATACCATTTGATCCAACTATAAGCTGATCCATGATTGGATAACTGCTAAAAAATGTACCTGAAAATAAATAACTACAACAGTGCAATGTTAGTATTCTCTGCAATTATATTATTAAATGGTAATAGGTTACTTTTAAGTTACTAAATAACTAAAATGCTTTATATGTAATTGATAGGTAAACCAATCCGAATCCAATGTACAAATGACGAGAAACCTTCAAGGTTACTTTTCTGCAAGAACTCTAAATTAACTGTTAATAAAATATTGAGATGATGAATAATTTTTCAAAAAATCTCAAAGTTCCGTGTTTTACCGTGCCCTTGTTTTTTTCACAGTGTATTCGGGTTCGAAGAAAGTATTCTGTTTTTAAAAAATCTCAAAAAACCGAAAAATTCTTGGAATCTGTCGTTTCACTAGCAAATGCTGATAAAATATTTGCTCGTATAAGACTGTTATACGTGGTGATTTTTTAGACTTGAGGGTGACGTAGCGGATGTGGTACTCGATATTGTGGTATAGTGATCCACTTTTATGTAAAGAGACAACACAACACATTGTTAGCATTAAAAACGTATGTAGGACAGATGCTCCATATTTATGCATGCATTTTAATCTATAAATTTATAGCATATGTCCATACTTGCCCATGTGTGAAAATAAAGATAATATTATAATAATGAAGAGTAGATTATTTGTATCAATTATACTTTTGCGAGTGTTTTGTTTTAAATTATCCGAATGTTAAGAATAAAGGCTGAATATTAAAATTTCATTGACTGAAACGTTTTGACTACTTAATTGACGTTAAAGTTTCCTTCATCAAAAGCTTAACTTATAACTGTGTAATATCGTACTTGAATGCGTGATGGGAGTGGTTACGACGAGCATGATGAGTCATCATATTTATTATTATTGATGTGATGAGGAAGAAGAAATAAAACATATCTCTCATACGTTTGTCCAGATTGGGGTTGTTCATGTTATAAATTTCCTAACTTGGTATAAAATGCCTCATGTTTCACTCAATTTATAATATTTGAAAACTGCGTGTTTACAAGGAATATGGCATCATTCAACTATATTCGATCACTGTCATGTTATTGAAACGTAACGTATGAATGTTCCCATGCTCGACAATGGTTATTCTTTCTCGAAAATCTCTATCCTCAACCAAACATATAGTGAACTAGCTTTCGCCCCTACAGTTCAAATCTTACCAGTGATTTCTTAAAACTTATACTTGACCCGCAATATATGGCGATTTTCGAAAAGCAATATCAATTTTTTTAAAAGTCTCATGAAAATGCTCTCCACAGAAAGACTCCAGCTAATTGAGAGAATTTGACCTAGATCATTTATGAATTGCACGTGTATCTTTATCCTAATTGCATGTTACATTTCTTTCAGAAGGATTTTTATTAATTTCGTGTAAGAAGTAGACTTTTCAATAAATAAGTTTTAGATACAGATAAGTCGGTATGAAGTTGAATCGTATAATCTCAAGTCATCCTATTCGCTCTATCCTAATTGAAACTGATATGATTTCCTACAATAATGGCATGAGTACTATACTTTAAATATGAGCTTCAATAAAAGGCCAAGATGCAGATGCAAAAAAGTGTATCTGAAAAATTGCTAAGTCAAAATCAAATAAAAGGAAATATCAAATATTCAGCATCAAATATTTTTATTCTCGCGCAATGAGCTTGCTACTTTAGCTTATCTGCAGTAAAAATACAAAGAATTCTATGATAATCTATCCGGGATATGACTTATCTTTCGGAAAAGTGAATCCAGATCGCTGTATGACTTCTGTTGCTGCCCAGATCCCACACTTCACGCATTCCTCAACAGTTTTGCCTTCAATATATTTCGCAAGGAAACCTGACAAAATGAGAAAGACAAGTGATTATTGAATTGCCCCAATTTGTATTCCAATTTCAGTAAACGTTTTGTAAAAACAATGGTTTCAAGACTTACCTCCACAAAATGCATCCCCAGCCCCATTCGTATCCTTGATCATCTCTGGATCCAGCTTTTCAACCGGAAATTCCTGAACATCGGATCCTTGCACTACGACAACAGGCCCGTCACCTTGAGTGATGATCACTATCCGAGGTCGGCAAGCGTTCTCCTTTGGCAATGCCACAATTCTTTTCCCAATTTCCCCCAGGTCAGTGGTCTCATAATTTTCTACTTCTGCCAACGCAGCCGCTTCCTGAAATAATACACATTTGATAATTAGAATACACCCGTCATCAATTAATTAATTTGTCATCAATGTTACTTTACTGAATTTTGAATTTACTGTTTCATTTCCAAAAAGAATGTCGACGAATGGCATCACCGACATGAGGCGGTCTGTGAACAGTCGGGGGATGAAGGAAGCTGATAAGTTCATGGTGAAGCATTTGTTGTTTTTGGCAGCGTGGTCAGCAATTTCCTCGATGCTTTCTGAACTTGTGGTTAGGAAAAATCCCTGCAATTAAAATACATGAAAATTACTTTGCTTTCTGACTCTTGCGTCATATGAATATTGCTATTAAAATAGAAAGCTGGCGTACCTCAATGTAGTAGACTTCTGCTTTCTCCACCAAGCTGAAGTTCACTGCATCAAGTAGGAACTCTTTCGAAAAGTTATCGGCAGCTGCCAAATGCGCACACAGGCTCCTATGCGTCCCGGTAATCAAGACGGCGCAGGTGCCCGTTTGAAGGTCGGGGAGCCTTTGATACCGAACGTTGACCCCATCATTGGTGGCGCTATCTTCTAATATGTGGGAAAATTCGTCGTTGCCCACTGCTCCCATGAACGTGGTCGCATTTGGTGTCTTCAGTAACCACTGCAATTGAAAAGAGAATGAAGCACAAGGTTAAAATCTCTGGAAACGGGTTTTTTAATGTCGAATGATTGGTGAGCAATATTTTATCTTGGGATACCTGTGCCACCCGCAGCGTATTTTGACCTGATCCACCAGCAATGTACCGCACAGAGAAATTGTTGACCAGTTCCTGATACATTGGAAGGTGCTCCTCCGTCGCTAGAACGGCGTTGTTTGGTTGGAGGTGGTACTTCTCCAGGAAATCTAAGTCCACAAGTGCTGAGATGTCTAAAAGGGGGCTTCCCAAGCCAAAAAGGATTCCTTCGGATGGACCACTGGAACTGTAAAAAAGGGGCAAAAGGTTAGAATTTTGGATCATCAATTTTTCTTATGATTTGAAGTTAAACATTCAAGATTTGCACTTACTTGGAATGGATGGAAGCATCCGTTGATAGTGGCGCTCCTCCTCCTTCCCCTCCAGTGTCCACACCCTGATTCAGTTTGCATCTGCACTGCCTCAACAATGGGTCATCAGATTCTGACACTTTTTTAGTCCACGGGAACTCTGGTAATTTGAAATCCAGCACGTAAACTCCAGCAATCCCTCCAGTGACAAGGGCTGAGCACAGAAGTGGAACGGTGGATTGTTGTTTCTTCCAATTCTTCATGGTCATTTTGAATAAATGTCTCCATCTCCAGTTTGGTGGCTGCTGCGTCTTCATTCTTGCTCCGAAGATAGCTCCAAAACGGATAATTGTTGTGGCAGCTCCACTTCTCAGCCAATTCATTGCAAGATTAGCTTGATCATCTATTTATTGGCTGGCTACAGTAATCACTTCCTATTTATGAACGCACTTTTGCTGGAACTCACATTTATGATTACTATTTTTACATATATTACAAAACACTGATATTTTTGTATGTATTTATAAAATTAATTAATTAAAATTAAATAGTTTTGGACTGTACACCGTTGCTTAGTAAGTTTGCAAAATATTGGGTAATGGGGTAACTTAAGAATTGACATTTAAAAAATTCAACCTGTCGTCTGAGATCTGGACCAAGAGTCTTTGCAGCTGGGGCAGATGGAACTCGTGGAATATAAAGATGAGTGAGCTATTGACCGGAAATGAGAGATCCAGTTGGATCAATGCTTCGCCACAGGATATCAGACAGTCGGAGAAATCCAAGTGGTGTTCGGACGAAAGAAGTCTGGCGTCAGTTGGAGTTTGAATGGAAGAATGAAGTCTGGAAGACGAGTGGGGGATGTCATGAAACGCACAAATGTTTCCAAGAGCTTGGACCATGCATTCCATGAACCATTCTTCAGATCTACAGTATTGATTTCGCCTCCAGAGAAGATTTTGCGGTCCAAGATCATTTCACGTAACTGAAAATATTATGATAAAAAATTAATATCCGCATTTCGCCTTATAATTGGGTAATAAAAAGGTGGAGCTATGCAGTCACTTTGTTGTGTCAACTTACCATATCATTTTCGAACACCTGTTCTGATGACTCCTCCGACATTACAAATTCAAGTTTAATTGCAGATGTATCTGCCTCTGGCGATTTACTGAATTTCTACATTTTCTCCAATTCCTTGATCACCTCCAGCTGAAAAGGTAATCTTCTCCCGACATCCGCAGGTCCTCTGGCGGCTTCATAAGCTTCAAAAAGAGGAAGTGGCGGTTGGCGGTTATGGCTATCGACTATTACACATGGCCTGTAATGGCTTGTTGTTGTCCAGCATCAGGCGCCTGTCTTTCCCTTTCCAATAAAGCGTTTACCGCTCTTGTCTGGCTTGTCTCTGGACTTCGATGTCACCACGTCTCGGTTGTACATCTTGAACTGGAGCTGGTCTATGTCGCCATAATTCGATTATAGGCACTTCGGGTCTTCTATCAGATGCTTCTCCAAGTTGCCCCGCGAAAGCCCTTCCAATAAATGTCTATATATCTGTTCCTGTATGTCGTTTATCTCATTTTGAGCTCGTGCTTCAGGTGCTTGTCCTACGGGCCCTCAAAGCAGCGCGTTATCAGGTTGCCCCCTGGCGTTTGGAGCGTTCACTCCTTGTCCATAGTCAATAGCAGGTGCTTGTCCTTATCCATCCACAGCCACAACGGCACGCATGTCCAGTACCGGTCCAGCAGCAGGTGCCGGTATACGCCTCCTTGCAGCGTGCGGAATTCCAACACGAATGATCCCTTCCCCAACCATAACCACCTCCTTC
>JAQIXX010000449.1:0-60261 GCA_034700605.1 Willowsia nigromaculata | reverse complement strand
GGGAGCAGCTTGATACCCATGCCCATGAGGAGAACCATAAGGACTTTGCTGCTGCTGAGCTTGTGCTAGCTTTTGATTAAGCACCTGCATTAAACTTGCGCGTTGCTTGCTAGACTCTAAGGAGCTTGCAGACCCTCGTCTCCCATTCGTCTGGGCTCTAGGTTCTTTAGGTTGCTCCTCTCCAGGTTGTTTCAAAGAATTAGCTCGCCGTACCATATTTGGACTTAGTGGCTGGTGATTCTTCTCAGTGAGCGTTCTTACTGTTTCTGCCACGCTCAGCCTTTTACTTAGGTCATCTGCGGCAGCACTGTTTGCTTGCAAATTCGTTTGTTGTTCGTTTATAATTAAGTAAGCAGGCGGGGGAGGAAGACTTTCCATGGATGCGTGTGGCGTGGTTTCACCACTGTCGAAAGATCCCTGAGAGCTTACAGTGGAACTTGTTGTTGGAGTCCCGTAGCTATACTGTGGATTTTTTATGAAGATCGGTTGTAATGGTTGACTAGAATTATTATTCCGTTGAATTGTTTGATAGTCTGTATTGTTGTGTGAAAGTGGAGAAACACTTGATTGCACCATGCTATTGTTTGTGGGGATAGGAGAGCTTCGAGCTGATGATGAAATGGAAGAGTTTCGTCTTGGTGGTGCCGGCTTTTCCTGATGACCACAAGAATTACGCCTCGATAGGGTTCCATTGCTTCCTGCAGCTAGCTGCATATTATGGTTTCCTATTAGCACAGTAAACATTTCATATTTCAAGATTATTATTTCCTTTAAAGATTTGGCAAATGCGGGGGTCAACATTAGGAGGCGTAGATTTCACAAGCTATGGCTTTCGCTCAACCCATTAATTATAGGGCTACGTAACCTATTGTTTTATTGCAGGAAGTTGTCAACATTTTTTATATTTCTCTGGATCGTAAAATGAGTACAATGGTACAAGTGCTTGCTGAAAATTGTAAACAAAATCTTTAATTATGTTAAAAATGAAAAAAAAAAAAATAAAATAAACAAAAACATGCAATTATGCGTGAGGACACCAAAAAGCAAAAAAGGGTTTATTTTTATTCGAAAAAAAAATAAAATTTAAGGAACACAAACGCATACGAATACTTTCAAAAAGTATACTTACTATTATTATGTGCAGCACAAAATAAAATGAATTCTTAGTGCTAAACATTATTGAATTATACAAAAAATTAGATTCGACATAGCAGAATTACAATTAGATATACCTGTGCAGAACGTTGTTACATTTAGCGCGAACGTAATACTTGAACAAAAGAAAATTAAATATAGAAATGCCGACCTTCCATATAGAAAATTAACTAGATCCTTGTTACATTATGACTACAAAAAACAATGTACAAAATTACAACGAACTTTAGTATAATATGCACCGTTAGTTTATAGGAACTGCTAATTCAATTCACGTATATATGTATTAGGTGTTGTAAAACTACTATTATTAATTAGATTGGTGTTAATATAGCCTGCCACACATATCAGGATAAATCGTGAGTGAAGGTACTGCGTTTCATTCGTATCATCTAAATGCTCTTCATTTTTGTGGTAAAATATCTGATACCAGATTACTTGTTGAAGTAGCAAAGAAAGTTTTAGCAAAATTTTTATCTTACGTTATCTGTTTGACATGTTAGGTGACTTAAATTTAATTGTGGTAGGAAAATGGTAAAAGAATTTAGAAACTTTGCGTACTAAACTAGGTCTCGTTTTCTGGCTAGTGACAAACGATACTTCATGAAATTACTTTGGGGGGCAGCATAGGAGTGAGGACGCGGAAGGCTGTTATTTCTATGCATCCCTAAATTAGGAGCGGAGGGCACAGCTTCTGGTTCTGGCTTATCTGCATTCTGACCATCAAATATAGGTACTCGTGGATTAGCTACCCGTCTATGAATAGTAGCGACGCTAAGAGGTAATGATGATGGGGCTGGGGCATCGGCAAAACCACTAATGGGAAAATTGTTCCCCACAGCGTTTCCTGAAAACGTACCTGCCTGAAAATCTCCACAGTATGAAGACCTGCTGCTACTTACATACATGCTGTGATGACGTCCTTGTAACATGTAGTTAGTTCGAGCGGACTGGACACTACTGTGAGACTCATCTGGAAAATTTCCATTTTGCCAGTCTAACTTCCTTTGCCAATCCCCACCATCATTCGGGTAATACGACATTCCTTTACTTACAACACTTCCGTCCATACTCCTATATGCCGAGGCGTCACCATAAACACTACTCATTTCAGAAATACTATCGAGGTCAGTGTCATCTCGCTTGTCGTTAAATGAACAAGTACTCATCGAACCAATCATGCTTTCTAGTTCTTTACAAAATGCCCCTGATGTCATTGGAATTTGAGAGTCGGAATTATAAGCCTTAGCAATACCATGCTTCTCAACATTCATAGCAAGGTCACCTTCAGAATTCTGATCACTTGAGTGTGAATCAAAACTTCGAGTACTTTGGTAGATTGCGCTCCCAGCGTTTTCAGCATGCGGTGGTGAGTTATCTCTCGCGTCGCTCTGCATAGAAATAAAAATTGGTTACATTTTAATTATGTCTTCAGCTAAAACATGCATATCGTCAACTACAAAGATCTGATACAAAGACGACCTATGTTTTATTTTACCTTTTCTTGTGAAGTCATTAACTCTGGAGGTGGCGGAGGAAGTTCCTCAGATTGACGCTGTAATTTTGCTGACGCCATTTGATTTAACTCATGCATGTTCACATACACGGGTTGTGGAACAACTGAAAAAGAGCATAATTCAAAATCTGTGCCTGCTATCCGCTTCAATGTTTTACAGCGCGACTACTTATGAATTACTTACTCATATCATCTGAAGATTGATTGAAATCAGGAACATTAGGCATCGCCTTAGCGCTTTCTCCCTCTTTTGATTCTTTGGCTTCTTTCAATGCATTCACTTTACGAGGTGGTTTAGGAATAGTACTCGAATTCCCGCTAGAGGAAGCAGATCCACCTGGACGTTCTAAAGATGAGCCACGTTTAGGAACAGGTGGCTTAGCATCCGCTTTCCCTCTCAAGATCCCGTATATTTCAGATGCTGCTTGGTAAATTTTATTACCTAATGCATGAGAAAAATCCAATTACTACTATATGGCACTGTATAATATATATATATAGCTTTATTATTGACAAAAGGAAGATTATGAGATATCGATCAGCTAACCATGACCAGTAGTTGGGGCCTGAGATTCAACAGTAGGAGTAACCGGACTTTCTGAATGCGAATTTGCGTCTGCAGGTGGTTGAAAAGTGTACACAGTAAGAGGGGGTCGCTGATGTCCTCTTTCGTATGCTGGAAATGTAAAAAATGTAGTATTCCGTATTATATACCAAATTCTTGTGATCCTGATAGTTGTTATTGTTATTTAAAAAGCAAATTACCAGAAGATATTGTATGTGGCCGATCGTTCATAATTGCACAAGCAGCTCTCTCGAACTGTATGGTTTCCTGAAGGTTTGGCCACGTAGAATTAGTTGTTGGAATTTGACCAGGTGGATAAGGCGACGAGGGTGTACTTGAATTACTGCTAGCGGTTGAACTGGTGTTACTCCCTTCGGATTGGTTGCTACCAGCCTATAAATCATTAGTTTAATCCAAACCGCTTTAAACCAAGTCCAAAAAATTACTAACTCTCAGTAAACTTGCGTTTTGATTTAACCCTTTTGCCTGATAATTTTCATAAACTCATGTATATATTATACTCGTCTGACTGAACACTGAAAAGTATGAAAGTATAGAGAAAGTACGTATATATGTATTCGTATTCAACGACATCACACTCCCCTTTTGTTAGGTGTTTTTCATTCTTAGCAACATGGCACGCAACAAAAGCCTGTCTTGACAGTTCCATAAATACAGGGCTGATACCCGTTTGCCTGTCGTTTTTTTTCTGTTTTATTGCACCCACCTAGTGCAAAATTTGTCACGCAATATCAAAATAAGCTTACGCACTAGTGGATGCCAGCTATTTGAGCCACTTTTATGCGTTTACTTGCCACTTGCGTACTAACGTGCAATAGGCAAGTACACGTAAACCATACCCCTTTACCTAGGCTTGATTGATTTGCTTATAAATAAATTGTTATAAAAACAAAGCAAGAAAATAAAACAAATAACACAAAAGAAAATACCTTGCTGACAGACTCATTTAATGGTGTGGACATGCGCGAATATAATGTATCCTGTGAAACAAAGCCTGAGTCTTGAGAAGAGACACTAGAGAAACGCGTGCTTCCCGATGGAACAGATAAAGGCTGAAATTAACAAAATAACAGGTGAAAGAAACGTTTATGAAAAGAAAGAAAAAATGATTCGGCCCATTCAATTTTCAGCGAAGCAAGTAACATAAAAATAACTAAAATATCCCTAATAAAAAAGCAAACAGACTTGATGAAAAATGATACACAGGCTTCTCAGACGCTTATGAACGACATAAACAAATGTCTTTCATGGTATGCAGTTTCACACTATGTACTAATTGTTATATCTATAACCTTTTATTGACATTGATCTGTCATAATATGTATATCTGGTCTGATATTGGAACCATACCTGATGATGCAACGTGCGATTATGAAGATTGTGAGATGGCGAATGCGCAGAGCTGCCTGAGGAACTATTTGCGGAAGAAATGCTACACATGCTAGATTTTCTGGAACCCAATGAACTAGGACTGCTTGGGGGAGTCTGGAAGCTCCAAGTTCCGGGTTCACCTTTGGTATCAATTATAACCTGCAATAAAAAAAACATCAGGGATTTATAATAACTAATAAACCATAGCACATAAACGTGTCAGTAGTCAGTAATCATGTATTAATATCAGCATTGTCATCATACCTGCTCACTTGCTGGAGGTAGTGTAAAAGGATCGGCAGAATTCTTCTCCAGTTGAGACATTGCTTCTTGGACATGTTGCAACTCAAAAAGCATAGCGACTTCCTCTTCCTATAAAATTCAAACCCCATTATATAAATTACCAGGATTCCTTCCAAGCTTTCAACTTTTTTCAAGGACAGGAGTTTGACACAATAAATGAATAAAAGAGTGGACACTTCACTTACGATGACAGGCTTAAGGTAAGACACAAACAAGCAAAATCTGCTCCTTTCCTCGGTTAATGCTGGAAAGGTAAAAAAACGTAAATTATTTCATATGTAACATACCCTTGAGCCTCTTAAAGTCTAAAAGATTGTTGGTAAAAAAAACAAATTACCCGCACGAAGTGCCTGCTTCCCAATATCTTCCAAAAGTTGTCGTTTTTCTGCCTGGTCTCTTATGGCAGACTCCAAGCTTCTGTTGATACCTCCGGATCCATGATTACCACTATCGCCCCCATTGTGAGACATAGCACTTTGAATCATACCACCGCCCCCACCGTGAGATCGAGGTAGCGTTCCGTGAAACGAAGATGAGAGCCCTCCATTGTGTAAACTGCCTTTACGCAGCTTTTTCTGGAGGTGGAGGGTCTCAATTGTTCTCTTTTTCAATTCGGTTCGAGCTCGTTTGTACTCTAATTTGTTTTAAAATATTTTATGTGACAGAATAGCAGTGGAATAGGCAATGAAAGGCGCCTAGTCTACATATATAACGTTTAAAAAATAAATACCTTTGCCATATTCTTTATGTAAATTTCCAGTTGTTTTGTTCCACTCATCCACTCGTTTTTGTAAAGGAATTATTAAGCAGTCCATTATCGAGCTTTAAAATGTTAATGAAAATGTTTTATTCAAACAATTTTCATTTCAATTTTTCACGTACATCAAGAGAATTCAACAAAAAGGCAAAGATTTCAAAGTACCTAGTAAATGATTTTAGCTTGGCCTCCATAGCCTTGTGACGCAGACATATTCTGGTTAAAGCTGTACCGATTTCCTTTGTTGCGCCTATTAAATTGGAACATAAAAGTCATAAATTTCAAAACATTTTCTCATACAAGAAACATATATGTAACGCTATTTACCTGACAGCAACGGAAAAGACCGATCTAATGAGCTTCTTAGGATTTAATTTAAATGATTGCTGCAATTTCTTACTTATTGAATTCTACAGCTTTCTCTTCTCATCTCAAATATTCTTTAACTGCAATAACTCACTAGCAAATCTGATATTATACTAATATGCGTCAAATTATTGAAGGAAATTGTCATTTTAGATTTGACAGTTATCCAATACGTCTAATAATTTTACACAATAGCAAATGAATGAAACGCTGAAAGGTGACTAATATGAGATAAGAGAATTCCTGAAGTGTTAAATAATATCATTTTTAAAGATAAGATGGGAAGACAAAAGTTATATCAGGAACAAAGTTCAATTCCGCTCGGATCGATAGAATTGATGAATGAGAATGATGATAGAATTGATAGTCTTAAGAGGTCGGAGAACTGACAAACTACGTGATTCTACTAAGTATACACTTCATTTAAAACTGTTATATAATGATTATAAAACACATGACAAGAAAAAATGAATTTCTTAGAATTACATTTCCTTATCGCACATTCACCCGGTATTTCTTGAGTGCACTTTTGTTCAGATACAAGTCATACATCAACAAATTACAAATTAATACCTATTTTGCATCCTGTCAAACGACATGCTTTTGCATGAACAATTTCAATTATGAAAAATGCTTAGCGCGAATGTTTCTATTTTTAACAGGAAGTAATAAAAAAGATTGAAAAAATGTAATCGAATTCTTCAGATTACATCACTTCTCTCTTTTCTAATAATGCAAATTGTTCAACGATTTTTACCTCTTGTGGAAGTAGCTGAATCCGCAATTTTTTGGAAGGCTTCCAGGAAGGCACCAACAGCTTGAATTGTTGCCCTGTAAGTAAAAAAGCAATGGAATGAAATGAAATACAACTGACAATTAATCATTGATAAAAATTGCATTTCAAGGCGTGGTGTGATCCATAGCCGGCAGAGGAAAATTATTTACATTTATGAATCAGGGTAAAACAGTAAATTAAAACTGCTGAAACATCGCCTGGAAGTAAGCTTGGAATTATTTTGCCCACCCCTTGTTGTAGGTGACACACTTTTATATCCAAATGTCATGTCATAATGAGTTTTGTTCATTCTTAAGCTAGTGAGAAAGGGACAGCAAAAACAAGCATTTTTGTTGCGTTTCATTAGCCACTTAAATTGAAGGTCCTTTTCTATTTCATCAGTCGAAAATACATGATGACTTTTTTGTAGAGATTGTCTTACAGCCTTCATTTCATAATATGTGAGTGTAGCTTTAAGCTTAACTTTGTAAAAAATGTCCGTTCTACAATGAAAATATTACATTTTACATTGTTACTTTGCTCTCGTTTTCATTCCAATAAAAATGCTCAAATGATGGCAACAAAAAAGTAGTGCCAAGTCCTGCTTGTAGGATTTTAGAATAACTCATGAACAACACGAGGTTGTGTAAGGTGAGGTGGGCATAATTTTAAAGCTGACAATGTATCATTCGTAGTTAGAAAATCACATCGAGCTGAAATATACCAATAATGATAATAATGTTCTACGCTCACAATACTAGATAGGATTATAGGAATACTATTTTATAGAAACAGTATATGCAATTCAACATCTTTTATATTTAAAAAAAATATAGGTAATACGCTTAAGTGAAATACTTTTTTTCGTATGTTCCTTTGATTGCTAGAAAATTGGATACATCGTATCTCTCGATTCTTTACATGTAAATTTAGTTGTTATATTCTTGCCATTTAATCTCGTCTCAGAACTTAGCACATAAAACCTGGCCTGTATAGATATATCACATATCATCATCATCAGCATCATCACTACGTTCAATTTAGGCATACTTCACCCACCACTGCTCTACCAAACTTAACTCTCTCCCTCACGCAGAAAAATATCAAACAGTTTCTTTAGCACTCGCAAAATATAATACGAATCATGAACACAATAAGCATTTTTAACGTGTTTGTTTTGCTTTAAGGCATTTTTTAAAATAATAAAAAATAAGAACAGTCAAGCGCAATGCTTAGAAGTTAAGCATATTATGAAAAGAGTTTTAAGTTTAAGAGCATCTCACGTTTCTCTCCATATTGTATATGCTCTTCGTTATAGAATACCTATCAATTTATGAACTTTATCATGATGCATACTACAAAAAGAATTCCGTGTGCATGCAATGCACTTGCTGAAAAAATCTGTGTTTGCGATGATTACACACAAAGACTAAAATGGTAAATGGCACTGCCAAGCCACTTCTCTAATAAAAGAGGCAAAGTCAGCGAAGTGTATGACGCTGATTTGCTGTGACAAAATACTGGTTTGAGAGATTTTTCTGATCCATTTCTTATCTAGTACAAAGGAAAAGGATAAGAGTGCCAGTCCCATTACTAATGTCGGTATGATGTTGATGATGATAATAATAATAACATACTAATAAATATTAGCTTTGTGTACTCAAAACAACTTTCCTTCTTTACTCTGCTGTACCGTGAATTTTTGATTGAAGATAAAAACTTCTACGACACACTCATGACTCGATGAACAAAGAAAGATGATAGAGGAACTATAATAGCTGATAATTGTTACATACTCGAAATATATTGTGTAAAAAGGAGTAGGTGTAGGATTTTAAATGCACTTTTCTATTCTATATTATCAGTATTACTGCATAACATGCATTTAGTGTCGATGTCAAGACAAATGGAAATGTTTGCTACGTTCAAGTAATTGCTTCATTGTTGAGTGTCGCATTTACATTTATGTTTGAGAAATCAACAAAACACTGTTGAGACAGATAGGACATGATTCACTTCTAACCACTGGTCATGATAAAAATAACCATCGCATTATTATTTAATCTTTAAAAACGTGAAATACATAATTGAACCACCTTTATGAGGTATACAACATTGAAAGATTTTAGGAGTACATATAGTTGGCAGGGCATATATAGTAGTAGTAGATTCGGACACCCGGAGTAACAACAGATAGCAACGGCAATATGGCAAATGATTTTTTCAGGTTAAGCCAACTTAAGTCTATTCCATCATCCCCGCCTCCTCATATGAGGTTTATAAGGTTTTCTTGTTTGTGATGAAGACTAAAGATAATTCACTTTACCTGATAACAATCTATGTAATATGCTTGTTTAAAGTTCACTCGTGCTGTGCTTTATTTATTGAACCTTCTTTATCCCATGTCAACTTACCATACTACATACTACTTTCCTGCCTATTTGATTTTGACTTAAGAGGAGTCAATATTAGTGAATAATATAAATGGTAAGGTAAAGAATACATAAATGGATGATAATGACATCTGTCATTGTTCATTAATTTCCTTGAATTATCGAGTGGCATAAAGTAATTGGCTAAGCATCTACTTCCATTCAAATTCAAAATTACATTCATTCAACAAGCCAGTTCAATGCATCTCTTTCAAAATTATTAAGAGCTGACCACGTACCTATGTCAGTCAAATGCGATGTCGGTTAAACTCGTTTCCAATCTTGTGACAATTGCAAAAGCTCTTAGCTGACAGGACAGTACTTCACCCACATTACTCGCTATTCGATTGTACAAATTGAGCATTAACATTTTGTACCCTATATTTTTATCAATTGAACACAACTTTTATTTCAAAAGTTCGGATTTGTGTAATGTGCTTGACGTATTTGCCTTTATAAATGCAATCAAATTTATCAAATCAAATTACACCCTACACACACAATTCCGCTTTGCAATCAAACATTAGCCCCCAAAACGAAATTTTGTTTTGCATGAAGATCAGAGATCAACCTACATTTTTTACAGTTTATAAGACATTTTGATTCACCTCGGCCGCGACAAAACCCAAAAAAACGCTATCGCTATTTTTTATCCCTTCATCTTTTTTGACATTATTGGCTATGAATGAATCTCATGTAAAATGAAATGCTTTATAAGAATATGGGCACTAATCATGCGGTAATAATTTTTATCAAAATAACCCCTCTTACCTTAGACAGGAGTGCAGCTTATTGGATTTTGTCAAAAAGTCATCCCAGTAGGGAGAGGTATTCTGAAAAGAGCGTATACAGTTGTGTTAGGTTTAAGATATAATATCAATGGTATATCATTTACAATATATTTTCACAATAAATCATAAAATATGGTAAATGCAGTACATCAAATATGCATGGATCGATGACTGATGTTAAAATCATAATTGAATATGCATTTATACAGGTTTTTTGAAGTATATTCAAATTGAATAATTCAATATTGGTTAAGCATACATTGAAATTAAATCTTTTTAAACGATATTCTGTAGTTCAATCATATACAATAACAATTGCAGTAGTCGTGTGACATTGCGAGTGAGAATGCTGAGCGTACACTAAACCACAAATACAGACAGACAGTTTGCCGTTAGTTATCAGTAATAGATAAGCTTTGTTTCGCCATCCACCTTTTCTTATTTTCGTTTTTCTTCTGCTCTGGATGGATAATAATTTATACTTCACTTGCCCCGTTGTCTATACATACACCTAATATCAATTTTGTGATTTTGTTCTTTACCAACGTCAAGGGTGGTCGTTAGCTTATACTTACAACAAATAATACAAAACTAACTAAATGCTGCGGCTGCAACATTCATACATCATGTTTTCGTGATTGACTTTGAGCGAGACCGGGCACTAATTGTCCTGTAACATCTTCATTCACAGTAAACATTAACTTAATCTTGAAACCTTCGAATTTTGGTGTTGAGCCCTTCCCACCTTCACTCTCAATTTAAAAATGAAGTTTTTACTCGTACATAAATTTGTTTATGATCAAGTTCTACTATATTGTATATAATATTCATAATATATATGAGTGTTGAGCAATGACTTTAATGAGATGCCACCGTCAAATTCTTATACCTAAAACCGTTTACTCCACAATTCAATTTTACCAATCAGCACAAAATATAAATAAACACAACGCAAAACAGAATGACTCTCACGCTATCCTGAATCTTCGATTTATGTTAAGCATGGAGTTATCAGTTATCAATGGCACTAATGACTAGCCGGCTTGTTCACTCAAAAACTATTTTGTCCAAGCTCTTGCGATAGTTGATGATATCTTAAGGGTAATATGACAAATGTATCATATCATTTACACATAACATGTGAAATTAGTGTCCAGAAAGCGAGATATATCGGACGCACGACGCACGCATTTCCTAGCATTATCTCACCGTAACCACTGCATTAGTATATATGAAATGAATTAAATAAAATTATGAATGCAATAACTAAAATACCATCATATTTACGATCGTATCACTAAATCCAATGAATCAAAAATAACTCTTTCATGCTTAAACTAAACATATTATGTCATGTCTCCCAATCTCAAGACTGCAAATGACAATATTGCAACAAATATGTAATGATGAGTGATAACACTTACCTTCATTTCATTAATAACTTGCTGGAAAAGACCGCCCAGAGCGGACTCGCGTTCCAAGCAAAACGGACCCTCCATCCCCCCAGCTGATCCCGTATTAATTGTGCTCATGGTTGACAGGCTCACACTCCAAACGTATCTTGAATAAACGGATCAATCATCGAGAAATTCCGCATCCGAGATTTCAACAATCAATCTGATGTTGATTACAACCGCATACGGTAATGATTCTGGACATCTAGCACACAAGTGTCAGGACTGACGCACGTTTTTATACCTTCGGTTCTGAGCCGCGACGAGTTTGCAATTATTGACACTCAGCAATTTACTTGTAGATGATAGATAATTAACGTCAAACGTGACAGGAAGACGATTTCGAATGTTGGATGATACAACTAAACAACCTGTAAAAACGTTTAATAGAAAAAGTGGGGTGAACTTTACAATTTAAACAAGATTAAAAAATATTTTACACAACATTAACAGGGCACCAATATTAAATTGAACACTATAGTCAAAATAGTAGGAAGGAACCATAAACGTAAAATTCTGCATGAGAAAATGATGAATGAATGACAATGACAAATGACAAATGACAACAGCACAGAAAACGCAAAGCCAGCTGAAAAACTGACTATAAAATTGCGAACGGTGTTGCTGGACCTTTGCTTTCCTTGCCAAATTCTAAACAGAACAGAAGTACCTAAACCCTCAACAGTCACACACACAGGTAGGTTGCGATTGTGTAAGCAAAAGGTAAACATTGCATTGCAGAATTCCGTGAGTGCACACAACAACCTCATAAAAATCATGCCAAAATCATGGCACGGGAATGGGCATGGCCATTTGATTCAGATTGAGTTTTATGCAAACTGCAAGCATGCAAGCCAGCGTGTTCAAACTATGCAAGTCTAGTAATAGAGAAAGGAAAGGAGAAAAAGTAATTCCAGATTTGTCGGGTTATAGGATAGGGTTTACACAATGAAATGGATCGTTTGCATTGCAAATTGCAATCAACCTTTTCATTCCTTCCAACAATTATGGCATCCATGTATCCACTCGTTATGAAATTACTTTTCTCCCTACCCTCCTCTCTCCTCTGTATGTCTTGCATGGCATGGCACTGGCATGTTGCCATCTTTGATTCTGTTCCTAATTGTTCGATTTTTGATTCCTGCTATGCAATAATATTGCAGTATATTCATGTACTCATAATATTACAACAAATATATGAGCAAATCAAAAAGTAGAATTGACATTCTAATCAATTGACACTGACATTGTCTTACTACAGTAGTCACATCACATATCACATCCTCAAAGCAATTGCAAAATACTGTTCCCACCATTCCAAAAATAGTCAAATAGTGTGCGTTCAGAATTGGCATTTATGATTTTAAAAGTTACTTTGTGTGGATACGTGATTATATATTGCATGACAATGTCTTTTAATCTTGAAATGGCAAATCAACTGTTTAGAGCTTTGAATCAAATTAAGATTTTTGAACTGTCATATCATTATCGTTAATGTTATTTATTGTACTTCATTTAATATTTTATTATGATTTTACACAATAATGGACTCGTTGAAACATTTATTCTGCCACATGAAGCTTTTTATCGTCATTTGTCACCAGTAATTAATATCGCTAATTATCTAATAGATTGAACATTACAATAAATTACCCCTTTCTCAGCATCCACTTTAATGACCATCGGCTGGATGACAAGTCGATATGACAGTTGCTGATTTCCTCACATACACATTCAATCGTAGCATTGGTACAATACTATGAACTTTAATACTACAACTTGTATTTAATTATTGTATAAACTTGGACGCACTTTTTCTGCACAAGACACTTACATCAAAGTATAGGTACAAAAAGTACTTTTGCAAAGTTTTGATTTCACATGTAACTCAATTTCGTATATAGTAGAACACATTGAACCATGAACTTCAAATAATCTCAGGTAAATTAATTATACAAAGCTTTTCCGAAAAGCAGCTTACACAAATACACCATTTATGTTAAAGACATTCAACAGAAAAGCCAAAACGAGGCAAGTAAGTCATCAACTTGGGTTTCTTTCTGGAAGTCTAATGTATTGGAACATACATAACAGAGCGTAGAGAAAATCTGTATACAGAAATAAGGAATGTATGAATGAATATAGGTGAGCTGAGAAGAAAAATAGCTGTTTTTATTGGAAATGGAGTTTTATGGAAAACTATTATTATTGCACTTCGATTCTCTAGAATACACAATACGACAGCTATCCATTGTGATCCTACAGCGATCACCTCACCACACACAATCAACTAAACCATTTCGAATAGAGTATTGCTGTTATGTAGAACAGAGAAAATAAAGTAAAAGAATCTTATGTTTAATTTATCATAATGAGAGTATTTGTATGTTATTGTATTGAGTCTTGTTGGTCTCATCTCTCGAGTCTTCTTGAGTGTGTATATTCTGCATTACATATTTTTTTCACCACTTCTACATTTTTTGTAGGAAGTTTTGGCTTAGCTACAGTGTGTCTTCATCTAATATTGAACAGGAGAGAAGAGAGTTTTAAAAGACAGACACAGAGCACACATCAAATCATGGTTACCCAGTTTATATTTTATTTGCTAGCTTGCTGTTACTCTGAATGTTGAATACGCTGCGCTGGGCGCAGAAGTGCTAAAAGTACAACTCCACGACATAATATTTACAGACATAATGCACACATACACACAATCTTCTCAACAACTTCTCATATCACATCTCGGATTCTCTTTGATTTTCTGAGTGTGCTGCTGTTGCTGAGTCTGTTAAAAGTAGACTGGGTCTTTAAAAGGTAATATGAGCCATAAGCAATGCGTGCGTATGTAAAGCTCTTCGTTTCATGTTTGCAGGAGGAGGACAGATCAAACTACGGGATATTATTATATTCGTTCGCCATTGCGTATAATATAATGGTGGAGAGTGTTGAATACTACTACTAGTTTTATATTTTTGCTACCATATCAAGCACAATGGGGTTGGTTTGGGAGAGTAGATACGTGGATTACTTTGCTTAAACTTGCAAGCAAAGCGAGATGAGAGAGGGGGATGAAAATGCAGATGGTAAAAATAGAGAGGATCGAATGAATGAATGATGTTGTTGTTTGGTTTGTTTTGTGTGTGTGCAAGACTTTGGTGCTTCTGTGTTGTGGTGGTGGCTGGTATGCAGTGGTGGTGCGTCTTTATGCGTCTTTGTAGCGAAAAATTATTAAATTAGGTTGTCAATTCTTCTGTCTGTCCGCTACCGCTTACATGACATAGTGTGTCATTATGAGAAACATGAGATTTCAAATATGTTTTGTAACGGTTATGCATCGTCGTAAAGATAAAAGTTTTAGGGAAACGTCTCTTATGAATAGCCATTCATAGACAGAACCTTTTGCTGGCCAAAGCATCCTAGGGAAAAGGTGGTGATGGAAGCTTCCACATTGACATTTTTGTAACCTTTTTTAAATGCTGAGGCACTACGAAGGAAATATTGCAAGATTAAATTTGTATGCATATGTGTATGTATTTTCATAGGATTTTTATAACAGAAGAGGTTGTTTCAATTCGCTACTTTTCCACACACCATACGATGATGGATTTTGGTATTCAATCCGCCTCCGCGATCGGCGATATACTCTACGCATTACAAATTACAATACAGTAGAGTCGCACCAACTTTTTGTGCATGATGATGATGATGATAATTCGATCACGACGATTACATTTTCGGCCTTTTCATCATTTTTGAAGTATTAGCATTAGCATTACTCTTGTTCTACATACAATATCCACCATACACAAATATTCTCAAAGCAGAGTGCTAGTACAAAATCCTTGTCCCTTGGCTTCTCCATCATCATAATGAAGCAGAACATTCCACGACGCAGCAACAACATCACCAAACTTATGTTGTATACTTTCTGCTATAAATTTACAATGAGGGTCGTCACCATATTTATACTATAAAGTATACCACTACCATCAGCATAAACTATAATCATTTAATGTAGTATGCATGCGTATGCATTATCCTCACAGCATTAATTGTTTGGCCTGTCTGGCAAAATTTACAGTTATATTTTTGTTATCTCGTTACTTTATGCAGCTTATCTTAAGGGATTAGCCTATAATAATATAGCTTTCATGGCTTCATTTCGAGCATCATCCTACTAAATAACATGCAATATAGGGAACAATACGACTACCTGGATGCAATTACCTTACTTCTTGTTTGTGAATATGGATTTTATATGTTCGTGTAGCATAATGCAATAAAAAGTTCACAAACGCAATATTATTGTGTCTTTGTCAGAAAGAACAGAGTTGCGATATTTGCGATATCTCATCTGACATGCATTTGCAATGAATGCAATGTTGCATGAATAAAGGTGAGCGAGCACAAACGTGACTCTACTTAAACCTAAAGTTATCTGGCTCTATTTATCAACCAATGTAATTCCCTCGTGAAGCCTTAAAAAACCTAAGAGGATGTACTGCAATAGATAGGATTCACGGAATACATTTTATAATATGGTAATTGTTTTCAAATCTTCATAATTTCATTTGATGCTACGTTCATTTTTAGCTTAGCATCTTCTTGAATTTATGATCTACGTGCGATTAAGACAAGATTGAAACTTATGATAAGTATAAAACTAGCCATGAAAAATCTTGAAGGAACAGAAGAAATCACCCTTTGAAACGATTTCTAAATCCTCATATATAGCTCAGAAAACACTGCATAGCTGATGATGAGTGATGATGATTCCTTCGTGAACAACGACGCTTTGACGTTTTATGGTTTTAGTAATTTTGTAGATTTGATTGTGCATTACCATAACATATACAGTGTTCCTTCATCGAATGCTCAAGTAATTCATGTGAGAAAGAGTGAAGACTTTGATTATCGGGAAGAGTTATATAGAGAAACTATTAAATTCTAATGAGTTCCTATAAAATTGATAAAAATATATATTGTTGGATTGGCTTATTTGGATCTTCTTACAAATTTAGCTCCTGACAATTGATAATATCGATGCTGCTAACTGCTATCACAAATTTTGATCTTATATTCAATATTAGTACCAGCCACTACTTTAGAGGACGTCAGCGAGAAAGAAACATAAAAACTCCCTCGTTCAATATGCAAAGTGGAATTACTCAACATTTTAAGTAATTTCTCATTTCCAATATATAAGATTTCACTGTAAGAATCTGTAAGATTTAAAGCAAAAGTATCGATAGTTTAACGAAACTTCTTGAAGACATGACATGGACCTGGATTTACTTCCTAATTGCATGCAAGAAAACACGACATGAACTTTTATGAAAGAAAGGGCATAGGGCGCAGACTTTGGTATTATATGCATTTGTTGGCCTCTTCAAAGGAGAATGAGTGATCAAACATTCAGCTCGGTAAAAACAACCAAGTTTATGTTACTTAACCATGTCAGTTAGTCCCGTACCGTGGTACCGTACACATGAAGCAAACATAAACAAAGAATAGCTTTGCATTTGGCTGGCCAGCAAAGATTTGTCTTGGAGTTTGCAAGAAAAGAAAACAACGGTTGTCGTCGTTCTCTAAAGCTAGAACATAGGTATTAATTTTTCAACCTTCATGCCCTTGCAATACAACATACTGGTTTTCAACACCACTGTTTCAGTTTGCTTTAGGTGCAAGTAACACATTGGAGATCCAAGCAGATGATGTTCAATTCCCTATTGACTAGTTGACTTACAAAAGCATAGCATACACTAAAATGGGAAATTGGGAATGTTTTGGCATGGAACAATCTCTGAGCAATGGACAAAATCACAAAGAAAACAGAGAGCAGAAAAACCACATAATATACACAAAGATGATCAATGGTAGAAGATACGTAGAATGTGTAAAATGTAGTATAAATGAGTTCATGCTTTGTGCTAACTTATCATCGACATAAACACAATATACTTTTTAAAAAAGTAGCTCTGAATTTTAGTGGTGGACTACGTGCAGTACTACTCTCTCACAACAAAACATAGACAACTTTTGCAGCAAACTGCACAAAACGAAGAATCTCAAGAGGCTTCGTTTTGTGCTCATGAGTCATCATCATTAGAGATTAGCAGAAGAGAATCATTTATAAATATTATAGTACAAAACAAGTTGAAGATCCATGATAAATGACATGTCAAATGCCATGAACTCACTACATAACTTTTATCACAACGACTTTGGATGGCTCTCTGCATAACTTTTATTATAAACATCGCCTTGTAGTTTTGTTATGCATACTTGTTATGCATTTGGTTTGATTTTTCCGTGAAGTTGGATGCGGTAAAACGTTTGCAGTTAAAATTTCGTGAACAAATTAAAGATTAATATAACAGCCAACAGAAGTGACAGTGACTCATGTCAATGCGCAAACACTTTTCTGTTATCCTCACAAAAATAAACTCATATGCTGCTTTTATTGGGTTGGGATCGGGACTAACTATTAAAATGTTAGAGTCAGTTATCAGCTTTGTCAGTATCAGGATTCAGGATAGTACGTAGGACATTTTGGCTCGATTTTTCTGCTTATCAATGATCCATCATCATCGTATTTACATAGTTTTGGAAATCTGAGATTTTATTCAACGGACACAATACTAAATGTTATTGATGGGAACTGGACAGATATCATCATATCTCAGTCAGTATTTTGTGATTTTGTGTAATGCATTTTGTGAGTGAGGACGTTGCGAGGACTCTTTTATAAATGCTGAAAACATAAGCATGATCGGAATTTTAAGAGAAGTAAATGTAAACTACGACGGAAGTTCGTAGCGTCACAAATCCATTTAAAAAATAATTACTCAGTTTTTTAAAATCTTTTCTGGAAAATTGCTATTTTATTGATTACACAATTTTATTATTTACACAGTCCACGAACGTAAAAGGTAAGGTTAATGGTTTTAAGTTTGAGTACGTTACCGAGTAAAATCATGATTAAAAATGTTTACGTACCATTTGAATAGGCAACCGAAAAGATGCATTCCTTCCGGGAGTCCAAGAATTACCTGTGGTACACGTCGGAGTCTGAGGAGCTCGGTCGAGGAAGCTTTGGGATCGTGTACAGAGGAGCAGCAAAAATCACTGGGGAGGCAGTCGCAGTCAAAATTCCTCATTCCAATGTCGCTATTCCAGAAGAAATCGAAAAGAGAGAAATCGAGGTTTGTCAACGAATCAATCATGAAAATATCGTTAGGCTTCTGGGTTACGAGGAGGAAAAATCAGGGTATCATCGGAGAGAGCGTCCAGCCAAAGTGCTTATTATGGAACTCTGTGATGGTGGAAGCTTGTTCAAAATATTGGAACATCCAATGAATCACTTTGGTTTGGAGGAAGATGAATTTCTAGCTGTACTACGGGACTTGACATGTGGAATGAAGTATCTGCGAGAACATGACATAATTCATCGTGACCTGAAACCTGCCAATATTATGAGATGCATTTCTGATGATGGTTCAAGCATTTATAAAATCACAGACTTTGGAGCAGCGCGTGAACTTGCAGAGAATCAGGAGTACAGCTCTATTTTTGGGACTGAAGAGTACCTTCATCCAGATGTATACGAGCAGGCATTGTTGCCAGAAACAGCGATTCCACAAAAGAAATTTTCACCATCTACTGACCTTTGGTCTATCGGGGCAACTCTTTATCATGTCGCTACAGGGATGCTACCATTCCGTCCAATTGGTGGACGAAAGAATCGTAAAATTATGCATTTAATGACAACGAAAAAGGCATCTGGAGTCATCTCTGCGTATCAGGTGTCCAAAGAGGATGAAAGAATCGTTTTTGAAGAACGCCTCCCAAAGAACTGCTTATTGAGTCCTGATCTAAAGAGACTTCTTTGTCCCCTACTTGCTGGTCTCATGGAAGTAGATCCTCGGAAAAAACTAACGTTTGAGTCATATTTTCGAAAAGTTGAGGACATACTGAACAGGAAGCAATTGCATCTTTTTCATATCAACAAGTTGCAACTCGTGAGGCTGTATGTGCATCCTAATGAGACGCGCAGTTTAGATAACCTCAACACGCTTATTATGGATAACACGAAGGTTAAACCAGAGGATCAAATACTACTCTTCAAGGACTCAACTTTGAAAGCTATTCTAGACACAGAAACTCAAAGCGACAATGTGTGCTCTAAGCTACCGAAAACCTGCGAAACGAATCCCGTGATACTATGCAATCGCAGCGACACAGAAGTTTGCTGGAAGCATGATAAGTTGGCACTGAAGAAGAAATTATTTCCAAACGTCATTGACGATTATAAAGATGCCAGTATCGCGATTCACAACTGCTTGGTAGCGCATGTCATAAAAAGGCAAATAAGTTCTGCTTGTCTCAAAGTCAAACTGATCGACTCTTCCATTCAAACCATCAACCAAGTGGTCATCGCTCAACTAACTGCTGCTTCCAAAGAGAACGTGCTCATCCGGAAAGCTGTACATTCCATGAAGAATCAATTTGAAATGATGCAATGCTTTCACTCCTTATGTACCCAATTTGCAAAACTCATTCCTGAAGATATCAATCCAACTGTTAATGAGGGAGAGGAGGGTAAAACAACGTTTCATGAAAGCGTCAAACAACTCCATGCAATTTACGCTTCCCAATTCCGAGACTTTCAAAAATTGGATAACATGTTACATCAGCTCAACCCTTCCTTGGATGCTTTATTTGGAAGCAGGGTGCAAAATCGCTTTTTAATGAGTTCTTGGGAAGAGGCTTCCGCCAAAGTTAAAGTAAGTATGCATTTTAGGATTGCAAGAAGGTTATTTAAATTGAACATTATGTTTATTGACTTGGTAAATACATTATGTATTTTTGCCTCAGGGGGTACCAGAATTCCTTCGCATAGAGAGGATTTCAACAACTCTTCTGTCTAACATTGAACAGTCATATACAGATTTTACTGGTGACATGCCCTCCTATTCTCCCCAAAAGAAGAAGAAGCCGTTGCCTGAAGATGAATGCCTGCAGTTGATTGAGAGGACAAAGATGATTCAAACTATGGATAAACTGGAAAAACTTCAGACTGAATGTTTCCTCAACCTTTCATCGTTCAGCTCTGTAGTGTCAGATTGGTACAAGAGGGCTATAATTACTGCATACATTCAACCCGAAATTTTGGCAAATGACATTCGTCGCTTGCAGGAGAAGATAGCATTAGCTGAAGAAAATTTAGTTAAAGCTGTGAGCAACTTTAAGTTACAGCTGGCAGAAGTGACGATGACATTATCAGCTTTCCCAATTGTTGCTGGAAGCATCGAAAACATTCAGAATCACAAGAAATCTGAGAAGGCGAAGGCTGTCAGAGACAGGCTCCACGAGCTGAAGCAAGTACAAGATGAAATACAATCCAGATTTAAAATCAATTCTGAATTGTGTGATCAGCTTCAAGGCCTTCTTATGAATTCATTTTCTGACCCCAATGCTAATGTCGCCTGAGGACGCTGGAAACGAAGTTGTTTTTAGATTTTAAAACCATTCGAATTCTTTTGTTTACAAGTCGTAACGTACGTCATTAAAAAAAGTTCAACTATCAAATATACAATCACATGCATGCATTTCTAGACTACCTAATTATAACCATTCTTTATCGTGCTATTCTTGATGAAATGTGTATTCATAGCAAGTTATTATGATTGACTGAGGATTACGATATATTTCCTATTTTGTTAAGTTTATATATATGTTTACGAATAAAAATTATATTATTATGCAGAAGAATAAAAGCTTTTATCAACAAAAATGCATTGAACAACTGTATATTTTCTCTAGTTGTACTTTGTGAGGTTTGTTTCTTAAAACTTGAATTCATTTTAATACATTTTATTTGATATCATGTTTCTATAATATAATAACAATGATTACATAAAGTATTTCTCTGTATTACAACACTGCATATATAAGTGACAGTAATTAATAATGCTGGATACATAAAGTATTTATTTTGTGATGCTTTGTAAAAATTGACGAAGAGAGTCTTCATCACGCTTCAGCCAAGCTGCATTTAAGCGTATACTTTCAATGGACTGCTGTACAGTTCTTTCGGTTCCAGGGAAGCTGTTCTCCACGAAAAACTGCTCCACTTCTCGTGCAGCCTCTTCAGTTACAAAATCCTCAGTGACGTACTTAACTAAACGTGAAATCAGTCCACCACCCTATCGCAAAAAGAGCAAAGTTGCATCGTCAAGTAAGCATGCAAGCAAGTAACAATCTTCATAAAGTATACCCAATCAACCACATACCGGGTATCGCTCTCGGAAAAGTTCCTTGTTCTCCTTAAAGAAATTCCATGCAACTTCACGGCCAGTTTTACTCATACCAACCGCAATGATGATGAATACAGAATCTTGACTTCGGACATCATCCGAGATAGAAAACTGTAAGACCTTTTTCAAGAGATCTGGATCTTTTATGGCACCCAACGAACGACCAATTCTTTCCTTTTCCTCAAGCATATCCGACTCTCTATATAGCTATCAAAAATCGCAAGAATTCATGTTTCAAGAAAATTTTATTAAAAGAACGACTGACTATTTTAACTTTAAATTAATTTAATTAGTTATTACCTTCAAAACGGTATTGAATGTCTCTTCATTTCCAGTAGAGAGAACTCCACGATAAACAACTGTTCGGAGATCAGCAATAATAGGAGCTTGTCCAGATAAGTGACCTTCAAATCGTTTCTTGGCTTCCTGTAAAGTCTTCTCATGGCCAAACAAGGTCATTCTCAATAAAACCAAGGACCTCAACATTGTATTGAGATGACCTGAAACATTTAATACATACAAAAGTTCTCAATATAGTAAACGTTTGATCAATGTTTTGGGAATTGTGATAATTTGTAGAATATCTTACTCTCATTTGCTTTGGCGTCCCATCCCAATTTCTCTTCTATAGAACTGAAGAGATTTTTTCCGTAAAGTTTAAAGTCTTCGTGATAATTCGTGTGTTGAAGGAGCAAATTTAATTTACTCATGACATTGCTAATACTGGACCATACGGTGTAGTTTTCCTCAGACTTGAATGCTTCCAACAATTTCAAAACCTATCCCACAACCATAAATATAATACATTTAAAGTGAGTCAGAAAATTAGCAGTCAATGGTATAATAAAATGTGGATTTTTGATATTTATCATATCATTATACAGTGGTAGTTGAGGTTTGGCCAGATTGAACAAGGGCAAACAAATCATCGAGTAAATTCAGACGATCAACAGGAAGCAGCAGTTTTTTTTCTATGGCAGGTAAGAACTGGTCCAACATTTCTGGTGGATATTGAACTCTGTAGAATCCAACAGTTCCCGGGTTAAGCTTTGTGACAGAAAAAGAAACAAAGGTTTAATTAAGTACGATTTACAATAATTATCGTAATACACGAATATACAATAAGTGCCGTGAACAAAAATACCTTGACCCATTCATTTTCTTGGACGTTTGGAATTGTAACGCTCATTGTTTTGCCATCCATAAGCGTGGAGAAAATTGTTTTCTTTGGATTAGATGACGAACAGAATGTTAAAGGTATCATCCATTGGTATTTACTGTCAACTTTGGAGATATCAGTGCAAAACTTTTCTTGTGACAATTCAATCACTCTGTTGGTCCCTTCTTGACGTGACCCAAGAACCCGAATTAATGGAAAACCCTACAAACATTCAAGTATTATCTTAGCTCAATCAACCGGCACTAAAAGACACATACAAAATAATATGTTGTACGCATATGTTTTACCATTTGTTTAGTCCATGTTCCCATTACAGCCCCTACCGGTTTCCCACTAGCCTCTTCCAGGGCAGCCCAAAGGTCCTCAGTAAAAGCGTTTTTGTACTGATGTCGAGTTAAGTAAATGTTCATTCCCTTGCGGAAATCAGCGTCACCAATGTAGTGATGAAGCATCCTTATTATGCAAGCGCCTTTGTTGTACGAAATGTCATCGAAAATTTCATCAATTTCACTGGGATGGCCAACAGGAACTTCAATGGGGTGACTATTTTCCAGACAATCCAAGTCAAGTGCTCGAATGAATGTCTCAGTAACGAACTGAGTCCAGATATCAAAATCAGGAAACAAATTGTCCGTGGCCAGGAATTCTAAAGAAAGAAAACATTATATGAGCCATCAAGAGTTTTTTATTATTGAACTTTGAAGTTTACGGATAATTTTGATAAAAATTAACCTGTGAATGTAGCATAGCCTTCGTTCAACCAAAGATGTGTCCACCATTCCATCTTTAAAAAACAAATTATTTTAAATATCCACAAGATATACTGTTGCTAATATTTTGCTTTAAAATAAGCTACTTACCGTGACTAAATTACCTGTAAGTGAGCAAGAATATTCATTTTAATAACATGAATTTTTCCATTAATTCAATAAATTTTTCTAGCAAAGTGTTTTTTAAGTTAGTAGTAGACATACCAAACCATTGATGCGCAGCTTCGTGAGCAACCACTAAGGCTACCCATTGTTTATTAGAAGACGAAGACTGCTTTTCGTCAATTAGGAGACAGGTCTCTCGGTAGGTTACCTGAAAAATACAATTTTTTTTTGCAACCAGTAAACACTTTTTTACTGAAAGGCAATATTACTATCATTGTGACATGCATTCAGCTTATTTCCGTACCAATCCCCAGTTTTCTATAAAAATCACAACAAAAGTTTGTTTCAGTTTTCAAAAATTAGATCCTGATAAATAAGAAACTGCATTATAATATTATTACCAATTACCCATTGCTCCAGCTGAAAAATCTGCAATCGCAACTAGATCAATCTTTGGTAGAGGATATGCAATGCCAAAGTACTCTTTGTAATAAGGTAAGACCCGTGCCACGACATCTAATGCAAATCTTCCTTGTTCGGTTTTTCCAATTGGAGTGTATACACGACAAAGTACTCCATCGGACGAAGTTGTTTCGATATATTCAAAATCTCCAATTACAAGTGCCACTAAATATGTACTCATAATTGGAGTTCTTTCAAATTGAATCAGATGGAGCCCATCATTGTCGGAAACTGGAGTGGTGGACTTGACAGACTAAAAAGACAAGAATAATGTGACACTAACAGTTTCAGAAGAATCATAATATAATAGAAGCTAAAAACTGAAAGCAGATTTACACGGTAGTATACCACTACCAACTTACCATGTTAGACAATGCAACCTTGCTCTTCTCGACAACCAAGCCAATGTCAAAGGTAGCCTTAACTGCAGGTCTGCAAAATAATAAAAACAACAACGAAGTAAAATCCTAGAGAAAACTGATTCCATGTACCACTAATATTAGATGCCTACAAGAAGCAATAATTTTTTTAAACTACATACTCATCCCAGCAGGGAAAGCAGCGCCTTGCATCGGTGGCTTCAAATTGGGTGACACCGTTGTATCGATCTTCTCCATTTGGACCTTTGAATTTAGAGCGATAGAATCCTTTCATTTTGTCATTGATGGATCCAGCAAACTCTATTTTTAAAGTTCCTGATCCTTCTGGAATGGCTTGGTCGAATTTGAATGTAACTGTTTCCAAAGAGGAATCATAATCGACCGCGGACGCCTTTTGTGCAGCTCCTGATGCATTATCAGTCCACACGCCATTATCAACCGTTAGCTCTATCGCATGCATAGTAATTTCGCATGTTGCCGCTTTGATCTGTTTGGAATTCATAGCCATGAATATTTTGATTACATTTCTCTAACCTCCATGCATTTTCTGTGTTGTATTCACTACAAATTTGGTTTATTCAATTCATACATACCGAAATGTCAATTGATTGACTTCCTTTGAAGGTGAAATCTCCAAAATTAGGAGTAATAACCAAATCATAGTTGAGTGGCACCACCTGCTTAGGAAGCCTTTGAAAAGGTTTTGGTTCCATGATTTCTCTGACGGATTGCTGCGTGGAAAAGTTTTGCTTCTGATTCTCTGCGACCTGTTTAATGCATAAGATATAATTTGATTTTAGAGACTCTGTCAAACACAAGTTGGCGGGGAGTGCCATCATACTTTCACATATTTTGGACACAATGAACATGACCTACTGACTGTTACTTCACAATTTCTTTATGTTCATTCAAAAATTATTATTTTATACAATTTGCTGGAAAAATAAGCTTCACATGACAACACTGACATAGACATTTACGGCTGGTTGGGCTTCTCACCCCCAGCACCCTGACCTTTGACCTTGGATCGCACCCCAACCCTCTTCTATTCATCTTTTATCGTTATGTTTCAATAAGCTGTACAGCTTAATTTGGTACAATTTTGAAAAATGTTGAATGTCAAGCTGTTACCTGTTTGATAAAAGTCAGTTGTGGACTGGCTAACTTCCGAAACTTTTCTGTATTCTGCAACGCTTTGTTCCTGATACCAGATGAGTGTGAAACGAAAAATGAAACAGGCTGTATTCGCTGACGCACTTGTAGTAAATAATTTCTTTGAACGAGTAAATTCTCTAGCACTACTTTCGGCACAACTAATGATTTAGAAAACATTAAACTGGACCTAGCGTCCTATGATATAATCTATTTATCTAGTTTGGCGTGCCAGAACTAGCTTGCTTGATGACAGGCTGTTGACAGATGAAATGGATGGTAAAAATTTGCTGACTGAAAATAAACAGTCACCTAGTTATCGTGTACTTGTTGTTGTTGACAAATTTACTGGCACATTAAACCAAACAAACAAAAATGTTGCTGGAAAATCTAAAAGCCGAAGTGCACACTACTCAATTCTATGTATGCTCTCCCAACACCAACATATGACTATTAGATGGCAAGTCGGCAAGTGCATTTGAGCATTGAAGGAGAGTTCAAGTGGGAGAAAGGAAGCAAGTCATTGTAGGCGAAGAAGCGGTGTGTGAAATTATATGCAGCGAACGAGAGCGTACACGAAAATTGTGAATTGAAAGTAGTTTGACAGAAAGGGGAATCCTGAAATCTTCCACGTTGTAGTTTAGTTGCTTTACTGGCTTTCCTCTATGTCGCTCCTCGCTCAAGATCATGATACTACCGTTCCGTAAAATTGATGCAGAGGGGACGGGGATGATATGTTGGCTGGACGCTAGAGTTAAAAAATTGTATGATTCATGAATTAATGCAACACGGGTGGACTAATGAGCTCGCTACTGGAAGCAATCAAATAAAAGATTCACATCACAAATCACAATGCATATCTACATAATGCCCTTCAAAAATCAAGTACTGTGCTGGGGTCAGTCATAAGTTGAGATATAAAAATTGAGATCCACTTTTTATGCTAATACTCTGATTCTTGATTACATTTTATCAAGCCAATGAATAAGAAATCAAGTGATTTTAGATTCCCAATTGCGGTGCTATGCTGCGATAAATTACGATCAATCAAGATTTAAACGTATCATGTCATAATCGAATCTAAACGATGACCCAAAACTCAAATATGTAAATACTCCCCAAATATTTTGCGTCTTTTTTGTGTGTTTGTCCTAAATCTCTGCATCTTTATTATTGTTATTTTTATTCCTCGTTATTCATCATTCATTATCATGTAGTTTCATTCTTCAATTTTCACAAAAATCCAGACATGCCCTTGCCCTGCTGCATTCATTTATGCTATACACTATACATTGATGTGTGTATTAAATGATAAAATTTCTTATTAAACATTTTACTCTGAACATACTATGTAATAGAACTTTAAATTTATAACAACTGGTTTCCTAATATGATTGCTGTTTCTAAAAAATATATCTCCTTCATTATGCCAATGGAATGCACATACATACTACTACTACCTTCCAATCGTAATTCATGCAATGGTGGTGGGCAAGCGTTTTTTTGTGTTTTCTTCTCAAACAAGTTATCTGTTCTTTATAAGTAGAAGGTTGCTTGCTGTCTATGGTCTTTGAATGAGTGAACGAACACAACATTTTTAGTACTAAATTGTGCAGCAATATTATACTTATGCACAAAGATTCTTGTGAAAATTTAGGATAGTATGCAATAATACAATGCATGCATATTATATGCAGGAATACGTACAATGTTACCAAAATACGGTATGAAACACATGATTCAGAAAGATTTTGGTGTGAAATTTATTAAGCATTACATTTCTATTTCTACCTACTGCTATACAGCAACATCACATCAGTCTGTCATTAATGTCGAAACAATCAAAAGGGGCATAGGACTACATCGGACTTGATTTTTATAGAAAGAAGAAATACCGTTCATTGCAATAATATTTCTTTTTTGTGCAAGATTTCCTTTGCTCATTATTACGCAAAAATATATTGCCATTCTAAGGAGATCAAATCACACAACTAAAAAATCCCTAAAATTTACTATCGACTAAAATGAATTTTTGACATAATGTACTTGCAAATTACTTTACAAGTGTTTTATTTTTATTTACGTGCCACTGTCGCAACTGCTAAAATGCTTAAATAATTTTAACTCTCACGCACATGTATGGATTAAATTGAACCCGCCGAAGTGAAGTGTGATTTGGAAGTGGATTTGAAATCGACTTCAATCTGGCTATTTCTTGTATCGTTTGAATTGGTTTTATGCTCTACGTGTCACAAGTGAAGAGGCGAATTTGTATGAAAGTTGGAAGGATTTGTGAATAATCAACGGGTCAGTCAAGAATGGAAAAGAAAAGGTAATTTGTGATATCATAATTCATTAACATATTATTTGGAATGGGTTTCCTGCGGACCGACTTTCCACCAAAGTCAAATCATGTTGGAGAAAGATAATCTCTAATCACCCGTCTCTCTCTGAGCAAGTATCGAGTCCATTTAAATATACGTTAGGGATAGTACTACCAAGAAACTTTCATGCTACGCTCAATTTTATTAGGTTTACTCATGAGTACTCCATATGCACGCAGAAATAAATTCTGTTCAGTTGCAATTGCAACGAATATTGAGTTGGAACATAATTTTTTGAAACTTTTTCATTTACAATGCAAACAATGTGACAGATCAGTCCAGTTTCATTCCACACAAATACCAACATTTGACATGCTTTTATTTTTTATTTATTTCATGCAATTTTTACAGCAAAACTTTTTAATGATAGCATAAACACCAAACCAGTAATAAGCTACAAATAAAGATGCTATTGAAAATGCCAGGGACTATATATTGTAAATGCTCAACTCTTTAAAACTACAAGAAGTATCTGCCTTATCTCAGAGAGTGGTTTTATCTCAAACAGATTGGCTCATGCTCGTGCTCTCACCAGGAAAAGAAATTCAATAGGAATTTTAAGGTTTTAATTCATTTGTATTAATGAATAATGTTTTTAGCTTCTGCTACAGTAAAAGCTTCATCGTATATAATGTCAATAAGCACGAGTAGCAGAAAGGCAATTTCACACTGCAGAGCTTGGTTTAGTTACAAGCATGAAAAGAATCGAGTTTAAAGTATTTAAAACGACTTAATCTGAAACGGATAAAGCATAGATGGAGTCACGGCTCAGAAGAATAAAACCTTTAGGCATTAATGGCATGTAATTGTATGATACTTTTATCGCCTATATGAAGTGCTCACTGCTCGTTACAACTTGTATTTTATGATTTTGATGCAAAAAGGTACGATGATAGCGATGCAAAAATACAGTTTACCTTCATGGTCAAACTTGAAATTATTTTTAAAACTTTTATTTCATCGCGGTTGGGTAAACACAAAGACTTGTTTTGCATTGGCAGTTTTAAGTATGTATGTAATTGAAATGCATACTATTAAATACAAAAGATGGATGTAGGTTTTTATGTATTGGTGATGCAGCTCTATAAATCTGTCGTTTCTTCATCAGTGAGATTTCTTAAGACAGTCAAAAGTAATCACTGACTAACTTCCTTGCTGTATTATGAGCTGAGAGTTTACATTAGCAGCGGAAGTGTAAAGTATTCAGATAATAATCAGTGCCATTGTGGTTCTGTCAAAATTGTTTTTAAATGATTTGCTTTCCTACAATTCTAAAGTAAAACGAGAAGAAAATTACCGCATCCCAAACATACATGGTCTTTTTGACAGAATTTGCGATTGATGCCATCACACTCGCTGTTACTTTGTATGGATTGCCAAACATATTATTTAGCATTAATAATGAATAATGAAGACATATAAGAGCTAAACTCATACTAACATGGTTGGCTTATTTTTTTTCACTTCCTTTATCAACTAATGACGATTTGTATGGTCCTTAATGTGCTTGCCTATTCATATTATTTCATTTTATACAATTTTTATGTTGCATGTACAATTTTCTTCAATTTAAAGAGTTCTGTGATCCTTGCATTGAGAGCATTACACATTTAAACATGGCTGTAACGAATGTTACAATTTACGTGACATTCGATCTTAGTTTAACTTCAATCATTCTATATACCTACTGCATCCTCTAATAAATCAATTCTCAACTCGTTGATTTCCGATCAAAACGCAACTGTTTACTCGGTATATCTGGACTCTAGACTTCCATATTAGCTAACATTACTGTAGTGAGTGCTATACATTATTTATGCTATTGTTTAAAATATTACAGAAACTATTCTTAAAGTTCATAAAAACTTTTTAATATCATGAAGGTGCACTGCAAAAGGTGATATTACTGTACTGTTCATAGTCTCAGCACATACACATCACCCATGCATCAAACTACACATTCTATCTATCAAACATTCAAACAGAGATTACAATTAAGCTCCTTCACTGAAATGCATACGTGCTAAATCTACTTTGTATTGAAGGCTATTGTTTGTATCTAATTTTAAATCTTTACAATGCCTATGCTAAAACAACTCATCCAATGTATACCTGATTGTTTATTTTTTAAACTTGGTAGGTGCGAGTTACTATATCGTAGGAATGGTTCCTTGCGCGTTTTAAATTTTAAAACGTACCTAAATATAACATACGAAAGGGTACCGTATAGTATAGACATGATTTACAGGAACCAAGACAAGTTGAGCGTATCTCGCTTGCGCTTACTTTTGTCTGTATCTACTAAAAACTAAGCAGTGCTATTTCTGGTCCTTCTGAAATATGTCAGTTTCACATGGGTAGAGACAGTTAGTAACAAGCAAAATTACAATCGGTGAAGTGTTACCTATTATGCGGTTTTGGTTTGTGTCTGTAGCTCAACAAGGAATGCACGATTCATTTTTGTAGTTTTTTTGTAAACTCTTTTCAAGTATTAATAAATTTATACCCCTGAAAAATGCATAGGGGGCGAAGGAGTCATGATTGTGAATGATCATTTTTTTCAATATATGTATACCTTGAAAATGCAATTTAAAAGCAAGCAAGAGAGAACAAAGGATTGATACCGTACCACACGGGTTGTATATTTCTGAGACAAAGGATTCGTTTCTGCAACTCGTGCCATGTAACAAGTCAAATTAAGCTGAATTGATGACTTTATCAGCGGAAAGTAGAACAGTCAAAGTAATACCTTACTTGTTGGTAATTATTGTAATTTGTACTTGCAAATTTTATGTAGACAGACACAAATAAAAGACCTCATAGTAGTATTTAGGAAAACATGCGACATCCAAATGAAAACACCATAAAGTCGAAATGCAAAAGATTTGCCAATTTTGTTAACAACACGTTTGTGAACAAAGTCATTGTCCCATAAACCCATATATTGTGTAACGTTTTATAGCACATATAATATATATGTCTTAAAATGAAGATTGATACCTACAGAGGAGGATCTTAATTATGTAAATTAAAGTGTACGTTTTTGTCTTTTATGAAACATCCACTAGACAAACAGACAGAAAGAGTAGGTACATATATACCCAAGTATGTAAAAATTCTTTATAGTATTTTCATTAAAAATTCTATTTTCTTTTTAGGTTTTTACAGGATGTATTGCAAGAATTGCTCACAAATCAAGAAAGCGTGGACATCTACGTCTTACTGCTAAGAGTGCTGACAACTTGACGCTCAACTGAGATTTTAAAGGGAAAGCTGCTGAAACTCATTTTTAAGCAAAAAATAGTATTGCAGTGACAAGTTTAGTTGCAAGAAGGAAACATTTAAATCATAATTTGTCATCTTTGAGTTGGCTGGGTCAGTATTGCGTGACGGTTGTGCTTTGTTGTAAGACTTCTGAAATCGTGCATTTGCTTCATGTAAAATCATTTTGTTAAAGTGGACACCAACTCTATTAACCAAACTCAATAAAGGAAGAGGTTGAATGAAACCGTGGAGCCATAAAGAAGTTTAAAGCTACAAAAATTTACAGTTTTTACCTGCATATTAATGTGTTGTAAGATATGATATATATACCTGAAACGCTCACTTAAATTTTACATACCTACTTCACCTCTGCTACAGAGTTTCGTACATAGTGATTTACTCACGCACACAAACGCACCAGCTTTACTCTTTTGAATCTGAAATCGTCTGATAAGGGTGTGTACTGTGTGCCAACAATAGTTTCACGCTCTCAAAATTCTCACGTAACTTTGAACAAATCCCTTTGATTGTGTTGTCTTGTAAGACTGAAACCCATGAAAACTAAAACTACGTTCATGTTGTGTTTGAAACTTTCAAATACTTGGACACTTTCTTTGACGTAACAAGAGCTGCTTGTAAACATTCTCATGTACATTCATGTCAGTTATCTAATTCTTAGTGTTTCAGCAGAGCTCTCATTGTAAGATGGAAATATGTTTATAGATCAGACATGAAAGGGGTGAAGTGTTTCAGTTTCTTTTATTCGAGCATTTTTATTGAGTAAAAATAAGTAAAGGTGAAGAATTCACATATCTCCGTAAACTAGAGAAATATGTCATACTTACGAGGATCAGCCAACTATGTGTGGTGCACGACAAGTGTGCTTGGAAAGGGTGCAACGGGAGCAGTTTTCCAGGGTGTCTCCAAACATGATGGAGAACCTGTGGCAGTCAAGACATTCAATCAGTTAAGTCACATGAGGCCTCAAGAGGTTCAGGTTCGAGAGTTTGAAGTCTTGAAAAAAGTGAAGCATGAAAATATTGTGAAACTGCTGGCCATCGAGGAAGAGCAGGATGGTCGGGGAAAAGTCATAGTTATGGAGTTGTGTACTGGTGGCAGTTTATTCAACATTTTGGATGATCCGGAAAACACATACGGCTTAGCAGAAGATGAATTTCTTCTTGTCCTTGAACATCTCTCCGCAGGAATGAAGCATTTACGGGACAACAGTTTAGTTCACAGAGACTTGAAACCTGGTAATATCATGAAATTTGTTGCTGAGGATGGGCGGATCATTTACAAGCTCACAGATTTTGGGGCAGCAAGAGAACTGGAAGAGGACCAGGAATTCGTGTCCCTTTACGGAACAGAGGAGTATCTCCATCCTGACATGTATGAAAGGGCTGTATTGCGCAAGCCTGTAGGAAAGACATTTGGTGCCTCAGTAGATCTCTGGTCGATTGGGGTCACCCTGTACCACGTGGCCACTGGAAATTTGCCTTTCAGACCGTATGGTGGGAGGAAAAACAAGGAAATGATGTACTTCATCACAACGAAAAAAGAGTCTGGTGTGATTTCCGGAATACAAACGACTGAAAATGGTCCTGTCGAGTGGAAGAGAGAACTGCCAAACACTTGTCAAATCAGTCAAGGCCTGAAAACGCTCATAACTCCTTTACTTGCCGGTCTCATGGAAGTTGATCCTAGAAAGCGATGGAGCTTTGAAGACTTTTTCTCTGCAGTGCTGAATATTTTAGCACGCAAAAAAGTGCATGTGTTCTTTGTTAATAGAATTCAATCACTTCGCGTTTACATGGATGTGAGCGTTCAAAAAGACTTGAATGATTTCCAGTGTCTTGTCAGTGACCAAACAGGTAAAATCTCTTCTTTCTTTTTTTATGTTCATTAAATCCCATCAAATTATTATAATTTTCTTTTAACTTATTTTAGACATATCTCCCGAGAACCAAATTCTGCTTTACAAGGAAGCAAATGTAGTCAGATTGTTAGAAAATGGCCGTAAGCCAAGTTCCGCCATTCCTACAACTTCCGATGATATGCCATTAATTCTGTGTCATCGTGAGAATAATAATGTGTCTTTAGAGTGGGATACCAAAGATTTGCCCAAATTCCCTGCATTTCCAAATTTAGTCAATGTTGAAAACGACGCAAGTTTAGCCAAACACACGTGTGGAGTAGGTTACTGTTACAAGCGTCGCGTGGAAAAGATTTGCAGGAGTGTGAGTTTAATTAACCAGGCAGTGCGAACAATCAATCAAGTGATTGCAACCGAGCTTGTAACTGTTACCAAAGAAGGTTCTCAAGTGCATAGTGTAATACAGTCGTTGCATCAGCAGCTCAGTCTCATGAGCCAATTTCATAAAACATGTCAATCATTTTTAAGCGCCGTACCTGTCGTGGACAAAGCTTTTAGTGCAAAGATTGATAGCATAGGACAAATAGCGGACACTCAGCAAGTGGAGTTCAAAAGTATGAGTGGACATTTGGCTGAGCTGGAACAGCCTGTAAAGCAGCTTCACAATCGTTTTGTGGAAAATAACGTTTTGATGTGTGAATGGGAAGAAGCAACGGCGGTAAGTGATGGATTATAAATTATAATAATAATCAGCTTTTGTGTATTTTCACCATGAGAGAATTCAAAATTCTAGCCTTGTTTGTACAATGATGAATTCATAAATCTTCTGGAGAAAGTATTCTAATGGACGCATGTTTTTCGGTTTTCAGGAAATCAAGGACATTTCACGTGCCGCTATAAAAGCTGCTACGCATGTTGGCAAGTTGCGTGAGTCCTGGCAGCACCTTTTGCGGGACAGAGCAACAAGAAATCTGACGTATAATGACGAACAGTTCCACATCCTGGAAAGAATAAAAATGCAAGAAAAGGCAAAGTGTTTGTCAGAATTGTTAAATGATGAGTGCCAGCATGCTATTATTCGCTTAACTGAAGTTCTCTCCGACTGGTATAAAACAGCTCAAGCTGCATTCATACAAACAGAAATCTTAGCAAAGGATACGTATCAGTTTGAAGAATCGCTAGAATTGTACCTGTTACGCATGAAAGAAGTAGTTACCGCATATCAGACTGATCTAAACAATATCACTTCTGGACTGAAGCCTTATACGCCACAAAAACGCAGTGCTAGGACGCAGAGTAGAGAACGAGGTCTCAATGGAACTGAGATGAGTGATAAGGATAACAGCATAAGCAACGCTGGGAGTTTGGAAACTGGAGGCTACCACCAAGCAACTCGTAAAGGAAGTAATCGGTCAACAAGTCGCAGAGAATATGTCAAGACTTTCAACAAAGGACTCAAGGAGTTGACCAGTGTACAAGAGGAAGTTTGGAGTATTCTAAAGGAAAACGCGGAACTTGTGAATCAGTTCCAAACTCTTACGCTTTCCATTCTTTCGTCAGACGGAAGTCAGGGATATGAGTCTAATCCCAGCTCTACGAGAAATAGTCTTAGCAAAAACGATTCAGATCTTTCCGGAAAATCGAATGGTAGTATGTAGCACAATTTCTTGGATATCAAAATGTGGTGCAAAATCTCCATTTACCTGGATAAATATAGCCTTAAACTTAAAATAAGTATTCACACAAAAGACAATAAATACATCCAATCGCATTCGTTGTGTAAATTCGATTTTGCAACAGAACAAATGTTTTGCACAAAAATAATTTTGACTTAAGTACTTGTAGTTTTAGTCACATGTAGTTTATGAAGACAATATTATAATTTGCTTGCCATTTTGTTGTTAAATCTGTTTTATTACCTTTCATAATTTTTTGTATTTTTTAAAAAATGTAAAACGCATGCCGTCATTATATTGAAGAGGAAATAAAATCAGAAGTAGTACCACCACCACCGACTTTATACAGAAATCTATTTCACTTGTTGCTGTAAACCTGCAGTTTTGTAATACATGTTCAGAACATTTATCAAGACTAGACATGTTTATTTAAAGTGTGTTTACCAAGTTTCCTTGTGTTAAAGTATGGTTTGTTTAAGTTTTTAAGTTAAGACATTTAAATAATCATAACAAGATAACATACATTTATAAAACTGAAGCACACGTAAGTGTTCATCCACCCAGTTATTGTCCAAATTAAGAGGGATTAAATTTTTATATACATATAAAACTGCATATTATGTTTCAATTCTCAAAGAAATTTAGATTTTATCACCAGTATTATTTTTAAACAGAAGGAAGGAATGCTTGAAGTAACATACAAGGCATATTGTGTGTGTGTGTACTTTGTGATGTGAATTTTTGCATAATGTTTACAGTTCCATGGTCTTCATTCCTTTGTCTATTAGTTCAGCTGCCTTATTAGCCTGCTTAGCTTTTCTGTGGCGCTCCTGCACTAATTTGAAATGTTCAAGGAGCTCATCAAACTTGATTTCTTTGACGTATATCCGTTCTTCAATTTTGGGTGAACCGTGTAGCCTAAATTTGCAGAAGCCATCCAATAATTCATTTTTAAAAGTAAAGTATCTCTCCAAATTACATGGTACGGCATAAGAATGTTATTTCTCCAGTATGAAGGACTTACTTGCTTCCTGGTGGAAGATGAAAACTGGGAACACAATTCAGTCGCCTTTGTAGCACATGGAATCCTTCGCTTTGAGGAAGAAGCATCAATAATCCATAAAGTGCTTGAACCAGTTCTGTGTTATGATGACCATCCAACAAATCAAGACGAAGATCTATAAAAATGGAACAGATAGATAATTATTTCCGTTTTTATACAAAAATCATTCAAGCGTTACAGTATCTGATAAGAGCACTAAATGAAGAGATAAATTGGTTTTCTAAAGCAGCAGCTTTGATACTTTTGTTAAATCATAAAGATTTTCAATTAAATGATGCGTAAACCCATAAACTATCTAAATTTAATGAGTTGATTCTCTTTTTCTCTTGACTTGTGATTTATCTTTTATGCCCCTTAAAGGAAATTAAAGGTGCGCAAAGTCTAATAAACAATTAGCTTCATGAAGCGCTCACTGCACACAAACAAGATAATACACAAGCTTTATCATACCATCAATTTCAACGAGCAGCCTAGCGTTATAGTTATGGCTATCATGATACTCAATGATGAAAATCAAATCTTCATATCATTAATATCTACCTGTAATTGCAATGCACTAAATTTTTACCACAAACAAAAACAACAGAGTTATTTACAATTTAGCTTATGAGCACATGTAGGTAATTAGGAAAAGTACATGGTGTCTTGTTTATGGCATTCAATTTTTTATTTGAAGGTTATGATCACTTTCCTCAAAAATTTATTATTATTACATAAGGACTCCTCCACTCCTACTACTCAATTGTTTGTGCATACGTGCATGCATTTAATGACGATCGTTATTGTAGTATGATGCTTTTAAAAATGGTGTTTGCTTGGCTTTAAAGTAATTAAAAGTATCAGTGATATTTACTTACAAGTGAAAATGGGAGACTCAATTAATTGCACCAATTTGTCGATTTCAACAAGAAACTCCACCGTAACTTCGATTTGGCCGCTGAAAACAAAAATAATAATTTCTTGAGGGTAAAGTTATCTCTTATCAAAAGTTACTCTAGCACAACATTATTTTCAACAATTTAAAATTGGGCGTACAAAGTTCGAATGATATCACAAGCATGTGAATAATTCTGGGTAAGAAGACAGAGTGCAACAGTCGCTACAGGATCATGAGCCCAGGTTTGGTAAAGGCACGTGAATAAGGAACAGCTTTCCTGCAAACAAAGAAGAAAGGAGGTTCAAGTTTGAAATCGAACGCCAAGCTGCCGTGACAAATCCTTAGACCAAAGACCATTCTTTTCACTTACTTTTGTTTTCAATTCCTTCAACTGCGTTCTCAGCTCAAAAAGCTCGGCGGAAGTTAAAAGGATGGTATTCAGGGTCTCCACCATGACGTTGGCGAATTTAAAATTTTCTTCTTTAATTAGTATTTCAGATATGCTTCTATAGATTGCTTCTGCACTTAATAATACACACAATTGTCTGCGAAAAAAAAATCATTCGATTACGCAGTTTTCATCATTGAAATTCAAACATGGTAAGATTAATGATTAATAGCCAACATAGCATGTTCTCCATTTACCTCACAATGAAAGCACCACGGTCTTCCAATAATTGCTTATCTGTTGCAAATAGACTTAACAAACTGATGATAAATTTTCCAAAATATGTATTATCTTTGACATCTATGCTACCAGACTCTGTGGATAAAACAATTCGACAATGAGAGCAATTTTTCCTATACTTGAGTGTATCTAATTATGCATATGCTTTCAAAATACACTCACCATCTTTATTTTTCCACGAAAATGAGACAATTTCTGCGAGAACTTCTAAACTAAGTAAAACGACTTCATCACTCGGATCTGAGAGTGTTTTCAGAAGGACGGGGAATGTCTCGTCAACGTATTTGAACATTTGATCGCCCATTTTCAAATGTAAATGGTAAATCCATCTTAAAACAGCGACTTTAGTCGGCACCGCCGTATTTTGCAAGTTTCTTGTCAATACTTCGATAACAGAATTTAAGTCTACGGAGGGTGCTGATTTATTCCCCGATTCCTGAGATACTATCTGGTTAGTTGGAACATTGGAATTGGTTATTTCATTGTCACTATAATTGGTTATAAGTTTCATCAAGCTATAGTTGACAGCTTTGCTGGTTTCTCTGATATCTGCAAATTAAATGATTTTACTTTTTATATAGAATTTCAGACTCAATCGTAGCATTAGTAGCTGTCCATTATACATTCACAAAACTTACTTTTTCTCCCGTCTTCCTCATACGCTAAGCACGGAAGAACTGCAGACAATATTCCGGAAGCATAGGGTAACATTTCATGACCAGCAAGTGCCACGAACTCCTTTATCCAGGTCACAGCCATCAGCTAAACATTCAACATGGAATTAAGATGCATGTACGTTAAACAGATATGCCTTTGTAAATTGTATCAAATTAAATCAATGCCTTCAAATTTAAAAGTCATAATTTCACTGCTTACCTGTTTGAAGTTGGAAGACTGAAAGAAACAACCGAAAACAATTTATTACTTCATAGCACTGTTAATAGTAAATTGATACAAAACTTTTAATTTTTTTTTTGTTTTTTACCCAATGCGTTACCTGCAAAATTTCATCCTTTGGCTGGCTATGTGCGATAAGAATATTTATCATGCTCGAAAAATCTGCAGCGGCTGGATTCTTGATGATGTCACGCAAGAATTCTCCGAGTACATTTTCGCACCTGTAGAGTTTATAAAGGTTTACATTAATAAATTGTTACTACTTTTACAGTTGAGAAACGTGGTTTATTTTCGTACATTTTCTTTATATCCATTGTTAGGTCCTCCAAAATGTTAAATAATCCATCTAATAACTCGGGAAGAAATATGACCATATTGATATCAGGTACAGCGTGAAGCACAGAGATCCACGATATTACAAATTGTCTGGCAAATGTATTTTTTGTATACATTCTTTCTCTCAGTAGTGGCATGAAGGAAACCAAATCAAATGATGAACTCTCTGTCACGATATCCTGAAAAACGGAAGCATAAATTAAATATAACACTGTGTGCACTAAGAGTAAATCTTATAGGGTCGGATATCGATTGAATCACCTTCAGAAGTCTGTCTAGCATTTCAGTTCCACTCTTGACGTTCTGATCTGGATCTGCTGCTAACTTGCTGAGTGCGTTAAATATTTCATTGAAATGAACCAGAATTGCACCCCTCGCAACTTTCGTGACATTATAGAGCCCTTCACATGCATAATAGCGTGCCCGAGAGTCTGAGTCCCCGAAGCAATGCAATATAGGCAAAATAAGTTCATCCATATAATTTGCAGAATCCTTAAAATTGGATGAATATTCTCATTTACTTATTAGTCTTTAAAAAATGTTCCTTTTATTCAATTCTTGTGTAGAAATTGATGTACTAAAGTGAAATTTATAATGTGATTGCATCATAGGCGTACCTTTCCAAGTGCCATTGCCGTTGCAGCCAGCCCGATGATACCACCCTTTCGCCAATTAGTCATTTGGGACATGGTGAAATCTTGTCCCAGGACTCGGAGCAACTTTCTGATTTGCTCAGTGTTTTTCATGGAAGCAAAATCTTTCACCATCCTTGAAAATCAACGAAAATCAGTTTTAATGAGTACTTATTTCTAATGTGTTTTGTACGTAGATATATTGATAGTACACAACTGAATAAACCAACGTACTTTTCGATCTCAGATGCCGCTTGCCGTCGTTTGTCGTAGGACTTGTCTGACAATGACTTGACACAAGCCAGACTTAATGGACTGTAGTCTTTCTCCGTCATCTTGTACTATGATAAGAATTTCTCTTCTCGGTACACAAATAGTAGATCACTTTCAACTATACTTTCCTTAGAAAGTCCTTCGTTATAATACGGAAGTAACGGAACTGAATAAGTTTGTTATAAAAATATTTTTGTAGGTAAAATAAATTAAGTTGGACAAGCTCAAAAAAACTCAAATCTGCCCAGTTTTAAAAGCTTATAAATTACAGATTTCACTTAAAAATACGTCTCGTTAAACTCTATCTTACAAAACGCTAAATTTATTAATGCTTAATTTTATCCAGAGTATTTAAACGTAAGAAATTTCGTTTCTATAAGATAATTAATATTAAACCTAAATTGAAAAGTTTTTGGTATAAAAGCAATGGACCCTCGATTGAATTGAATATACATTTGCCAGTATATTTTTACTCAGACACAAATTTAAATATTAAGCAATTATACACCCCTTCAATTTCCACTTGACCTTCTCATTTAACATATAAATACACCCACAAAATCCACAAACTACCTTCGTTTTAGAAAATAATATGCCAATTTAAAATACTTTCAAACTTTATCTATTAAAACACCTATAAACTCCCATTTGCAAAGGTTGTCTAATATTAGGTCATACATGTTTTCACACCTTTTCACATGTAATTTCATATTGCTGAGGCTCAATTAAATACCTCATTATATAACTACAAGCTTGATAGCTTCTTTGATTGATAAGTTTATGGACACGGTTCCATGTATGTATTGTGTGTGCATTACTGAATCTGTCTGTGCACTTCATATTATGATGTCAAATATGAATCAAATGAATTGTCAGCTGAAAAAAGCTCATTTTCTGCATACAGTACAGGCAGAGTAATGCCTACATTTGGTCGGCTTGAAAAACCATGATGAGAAATCCATGTTCCCGTTCACGAGAAGTGGCAATGCATTTCAATTTAGATGGAAGCAAGTAAAGTGAAGTAAGCAAAGATTCATTTTTATAGGGAGTCGAGAAAAAAGACCTCTGTGGCAAAGCAAGAGAGACGCTGATATAACTTTAGATATCATGATCAATGAGCGGATGTTACTCTGAAAGCAAAACTGATAGATGGCAACCTATGATTGAATAGGATTATACAAACGCTGCAAGCGTTTCACGCGAAACAAGATAGTACAAAATGCAGACATAATGACAAAGAAATTTTATTGATACAGCTGCATAATGTTGTGTTATTTATTGCCAAAAAAATTAAGTCTATTCAAGTCGAGAATTATATGTGAAATATTATTATTCAACAAAACTTAAATGAGCATGCAAAAAATCCACAAATTTTTATTTTTGAGACCATCCTTCAAGTGGATTATGCTAACTCAGCCCTAACATCAATCAAAGGCTCCATGCTACTGGCACTGGCGGAGCTAGAAACCTCTGTTGTTCGTTCAGCGTTACTTTTGTTGCGATTCAAAAGAGCAAATGAGCACTCTGGAATATTGGAAGTGAGAACTGAGACTACTTCCTCGTTGTCTTCTATCCAATATCTGTTATTTCCACTACCCCCCATGAAAAATGTGGAGTCGCAATATTTCTTGACTGCTGGATACACTGCGATTCCGATGACAATCATGAGAAATATTACAAGAAAAAAATTCAAGAGCAAGATTGAAGTTGGAGTGGTGTATTGTTCGTCATACGGAATATACCCTCCGTATCCATCGCTTGTCCAGATCTTTCTCTATAATGTAACATTATGAAAAATAATTTTGCAAATTTTTTAGTTGGTAAAGTTTTTTTTTTGCGTGGACAAAATTGCAAGTTATTTACTAACCTGAAATTTGTGTACTGCTTCTGTAACAGAAATCGAAGCTTCAGTAGTCGATTCCAGAGTTGTGGTCAAATTGAAGTCGATTCGAGAGGTACTGACGGAAGGTGGAGGATGAGGAGATGATGATGATGTGGTGGTGGTATTGACAACATTGTTTAACGTAACCGTCGAAGGGAATGCAGTGGTGGAGGTGGAGGTTAGATTTGAGTTTAAATCAGTGATATTTGCAAGAGGCAAACTAATATTAACACTGATTTTCATCATTATTTTAAGATTCAAATGATTGAGTTCTACTCACCATTACCTTTGACACAAATACAATGAGTAAGCTATATTTCCAAATTGGTTAACTACTCCGGTTTGAACCTAGAGTATTTATTTCAGATATATATTGCACAATGTAAGTTTTCATCTGCCTGCCAAGTTGGAAACAACTTTCTAACTGAGAGCATTTAGCTAGGTGTGATTGTACGAACGAATATTAGGTAAGCTTCTTTTGTCATCTGCAACTTCTAAAAATATACAAACGTTGCTGTATGAGTTGCTGGAGTCTCAGAGATTTCCAACGTATTTGCAATATGAAATATGTCTTAGAAGACCATTTTGTGCGTTTTCTGCAAAAGCTTTTATCATCACTCATCAGAATCCGCACAGCAAGTATGCGAAGAGGGAGTAAATGTCAATGTTACGGATCATAAATTTATGTAGGCATGTCGGTTCATAAAAATGATGGACCGTTGCTTACTTTCTCTTCTTTCACCTTTACACGGACAAAATGAAATCATTATCCTCTGTTAAGTGTAATGAGGGCACATGGCCACATTTCCCCTAAAACTTCAAAGTTTGTACGTATAATGTAAATGTTAGTGGAACATGAACGTGCTACAAATAAAAGAAATGAGGTTCATTCAAATACTGACAGCATGAAATCTAGTTCACAAAAATGACTAAATGATAATGATGAGCTGATAACTGATCTTACAAGGACTAAGCTCTTTTTAATAAACGTCACGCATATACACTTGCACTCCAGCATTTCACCGTTCGATTACAGGTTGAGCAGATGCAAAACGGTTGTTCAATCACGGTATTTTGTCCTCAAAATGCACACATCATGAGGGCATTGCAATTATTGCATAATATGTATCTATCAAAATTATCTCACTTATCATAATATTATAGTATTATGTAATCCAAGTTAATAGATTCTGCCATGTGGTGCACAAATGCACATCATAAAATTATTTGAGATTAATAAGCACAAGTCGTGTAGCGGAGTGATGTCTCATGCGGCCATCAAAGGCTCACGTACACACTGTGAAAAGCGTGGTACACACGTGAATTGACAGTTTGCCCTCCAAAAACTGTCCTTGCTAGCTTTTAAATGACGATTTAATTTCATTAAGAACCTTCAAGACTTTCCCACAGGTAGTTGTGTGTTATTCACAATAATCGAGATTGCAGATTGAATGCCAGAGTTTCAAAAGACAAATACATGTGCCAATTCAGTTTTGAAATGTCAGCGTCGTTTCAGATGTCACGAAATATATGTTATTGCTGTTTAAGAAGTTGTATGCACATAATTCAATAATATTGTTCACAATACTTACTCGATTAAACTATCGCTGTATGCATTTTGTTTGGTTGAATTTTTGTAGGATTGAAATTATTCCATTTGAAGGAGAATTTATGATGGCAATGTTTTAACTTTCCCATATTAACTTTTGTGGCTATTCATCATCTTTTTATTTCAGGGTAGTAAAGCTCAAAAGTTGGAAAATGAATGAATTGAAAATATGAAATAGTGTAAATTTGTTCCAATAATCAATACCAAACGTAGTTACAATCTTTCCACAACATTTTAATCTTCATTGACTGATAAAACTGGTTAAATCTTGTGATAAATAAACGTTTTCTTCACTTATCTGGAAACCGCCACATTGAAGCTAAACCAACAAAATATTGATTTTCCACCCTTATTTTAATATGAATCCAAATTTCATTCGTGATTGCTTTAAAAGTAGTACCTAATTATTTTCAACTTGGACATAAAGTGATAAACGCTCATTTATTTGGGACTTGAAGAATGCACTTATCATGCAATGTTCACAATATGAAAACAATCAGTCAGGAAAGGCAACGCTATAGGTAGTAGGATCGAGAAAGATTCAACTTGATGTAAACAAAGATCCATTAACCTGCAGTGGCACTTGACTCAAGAACCGATCCGTAAGTATTCTTTCATCTCTGCTTTGATTGATGTGATGGTGGGTCATGCTCCTCAAAGTTTGTAGATACATTTAACATTCATTCAACAACAGTATCTTACTGCGAGCGCGTTCCACACTGCACTCAAAGACATGCACTTGTGAGTTCTTCTTGACTGACTTGACTGTTTGTTTGCTCAGACTGTGAACACACACCGTTCTGCTACTTTCATGCTTTTCTCCCTGTGTGGCATTTTTCAAGAGCTTACTTTCGAAATAAAATCTTAGCCCACTTGAAATCAATTAGCTGCCACAATAGGGTTTAGAAATACCTTAGCAGATAGATAAGTGATTAAATGTTTCGATTGGAAGGAGGTATGATTGGGAAATTAGTGAGTGCAGTGGTGTCTCAGCATTTCACAAACAGTAAAATTATGTGTGGTTGAATACAATTAGTATGCATATTGTCAGTCTATTGATACATGTTGCGCACACGTTATAAAAATACCTATTCATTAAAACAAAAGTTTTAGAGATGCAAACTGAATTAAAACAAGATATACAATATTTTTATGCTTTTACTAGCTTAATTAATCCAGCTTTGTCCATAATACTTTTGTGTCAACCAAGCCAGTGTTATAAATATTGAATCTATTATGTCCAACAGCTAATGATTATACGCATTTACATGAGTTTAAAAAAGCATAGAATTTGAACTCATCTATGCAAAGGCTACAATTAAACCACTTTATCTATTTTGTCTTTCAAGCCATATTGTGCAGAGGAGTTTCATGTACATACATATATGCATTCTGAAAAGAATAGTTTTTGAATACAATGAAGCCTTGAATTGAAGATGATATAGCATCCATATTTAAAAACAAATTAGTTATAATTAGGTGGAACGCCCAATCTTTAAGCTCGTAATTAACTCATTAGCAAAATTATAAGCTTATCAAAAAATAGATGTCAGACAAATTCACAGCAACATTAGGATTACTTAACCAATTTTAAATTGTCGTTGAATGCAAAAATTTGCCCTGATTTTTTTCAATTGTGCAACCATTGTTCTCTACCCCTTTGCCCTATTGCTTGTCGTGTAAAGTAAGTGGCCCTCGATTTCCTTGGAACATGAGGATCTACATAATTATTTTGTAGAAGATTTGCCTCATGAAAATACCTAGCACATGCATGATTATAGTACAGGAAATGATAACAGCTTGGTTGCACAATACACGCTTCACTGTTGAGCTAAATTACTTATAATCATTATGATTAATTTATCATCTTTGTTTATTTTTTGCACCAAAACCCCTAAATACCTTCGATTTGAGGGTACTAGCAGTAATCTCAAAGTCAGAATCAAGTAGTTTGTTGCTCATCACATATGTTCTTTAATATAATCTTCAACATCCTATGGGAAGAGTAGTCTAGTCATTCAATGGGTATCACAACTAAAATCATCATTCTCATGAAAGTATGTAAAAGATAATACTTTTTATCATTCAAAGACACCAAACATCAAACACATGGACTTTTTACTTCTGAATGATTTCATTAAATTTGGCACAAAATAGATCATATTTATGACTCATTTAAGTGTGTATGGGTTAACAGCGGTAAAAAACCTACTAGCATGACTTACTAGCAAAAAGATACTATCATTGCTCATAATAGTGCCTATACCCAAAGCTAACAGGAAGGAGTGCACATTAGGAAGACAGGCAATGGATGTTGTTTAGATGAAATGAAAGGGAAATACTACCTGAAAAAATGAATAAAGAAATTAATCTCTATAAGCATTCGTGTTTATTCTTCCATGTAATCTTTTTTATCTGCCAATTATATCAACTTGTAAAATATCTAGTATGCACTTACTATTCACATAATTGATAAGTATTATGCAATTACTAGGATGAAAAACAGCACATGATTTAAAACAAGCCGTTCATCTATACGTGGTGGGTTGTCTATATATGATAGAAAGCAATATGAATGAATAAGCAAAAATAATAATGTTTACCTTTTATTGAAGTAAAAAATAATGTGGTAATTATCTACAAAGCCAAAAAACACTTACTACTTCGTATCACGAAATTTGCCGATACAGATCTCTTCATATAACACACTCATTAACTGCATGTTTGATTCATCCTCATGTCTCATAATGCCACCGTGTGATTTAGGGTTTTGTGCATATATCTATTGCAAGCCCAATGACTTATTTTTGTGTGATGTGAAGGTAGTATTTAGGTAGCCCGTGTCAGACTTATCAGTGTCTTCAGTTTTGTCACGGCCATGTAAGCATTAGCTCAACTTAAGTTTCTCAGTATCACACTGTTAAGGATAAGTCATGAGAGTCCAAAGTACGTACAAATGATAATTATGGGAGATGAAACTGATTTTTACACATTCCCTTGATCTCAATAGAGATTAATCAAAGTATTACCACCTTACGTTCATAATCACAATACACGTGAGTGTCCTGATATTAAATATGCCATAAATAGCAGTCACAAATCAATGATTTGGCTAGTCGCATATTATTTGGTAGATGAATATGCAGCAGGGCATTCATCCGTGAGAATAAACTTGATGATTCCCCTTAAAACCATTTTATTTTGATTTCTGCCAAAACTTTGTTGGTTTTTGTTGTCTTCCTTGTTGAATATTTTGGCTTTGACATTTGAATGAGCATTGTGTCTCGAACTTGGTCGCATTTAATATTAGTGGTTGGTAATTAATAGGAAGAGCAATTATTATCGCACTCTTATTTTGGGGTAACCTAAAACCTCTTTCAAGTCGAGCATAAAGGAATTCAATGACAATATTTGTTTGCCCTTGCGTCTGTATTATCATCAGCATACACATATAAAAAGTAAAGTTTTAAGCCGGTAGTTTAAGAAATGCATCACATGCAATTGCAGCGAATGACGACATAGATTGAGATAATGTGGTGCACATAAACTATGAGACCATTGAAAAAGTTTTGAAGAACAGTTATGAGGGGATGTCAACAGTGAGTTTTTTATATGCTCATTCACCCGACCTTTTGTAGCCTTTACCGCGTGTTGTAACATGTTTTTTTACTGTGGCTTAACCAGTGACAGTTTTGCACTTATGCATTGGCCATATACTCGATGTATTGAGGTGGTTGCATCAATAATGATATACCGAGAGGGTTGCATAATTATCAGGAAAAGAACTGAATCTTTGAAAGCATTTAGTAATGAATACACAATCAAAATTCATTTGACCGGTTCGTTCTGCTCCAATTTTGACTGTAATTCACAAAAATGCAAAATAAAACGTGCAAACTACAGGGATCTGTGACCTCTCTTCATTCAAAGTTTATTTGTAAAAGATTATTACGGACAGGGATAACCTATCGCCCACTAATCTTATTTCCGTCATAAGGTCCTTCTAGTAACGACACGAAACTGCACAACCACAACATTGCTTGTACTTGCGCAAGATCAACATCGTGGCCGTACACTGCAGCTTTTTTTTTTACATTGGCCCTATCCACTGAAAAACAAAAATGCAACAGAGTTTCTTACCACAGAAGTATAATGCGGCTCTATATTTAATATGAATATAATATACAATATATACATTACCTTTCACAGTATATATGTTTTTGTCACTCAAATTAGGGAAGAAATGCGAAGTGGCCCCAATATTTGTGGCTGACTGACTGACACCCATTTCATACCTTCGAGACTCGCAAGAAGATAAGGATCATTGCTGACTGAGTGACATAATGTTTATAGGAAAAGAATTTTTGAACTATGCAAGCGGATAGATTTCATTACCTGCTTTTCAGAATCAAATAAAAAATATTAATAACAAAAAATAATGCAGCATAATGACACTCCAACTAACAATATTACTTTATTTCTACTTGTTATAACCAATAAAAGTTTGAATGCTTAAATTATCAAACATTTGAGTTTACCTGAAGATGAACAAATATTTATATGGCAGTGACAACCAGACATGACTACACGTAGCACTCAATTTTTATTATGTAATAAAAGCGTGTGCCATTATATATTTTCAATAATTGAAGTTGGGATTGCATATTTTAAAAAATAAATAGTAGTGAATGGGTCTGCATACTGTACCATACCTATATGCTATAATTAATAAATAGGTGCTGACATAAATTCATGTTCGACATTAGACAAATCTAGGCTTTAACTTGCAATACGATAATAAGAATTCAATCAAAATATTTTCGTTTTTCGTTGATGACTGTGAGACTAATTTCAGAGTTCGATTTAGAGTAGGCTCTATCAAAAGTCTTCGTTCCAAAAACTAATAACAATCCAACGAAATAAGTAGCAATTTTTGTGATTAAAAGTTAGAAATTGTAAAGATGCGGTGTGGCTGTTTTGTATGTGATGAGAATCTCGATGAAGATCGTGTATACCTACTTACATATATGTATATTATAATATGTGTGATGTGTGATGCACGTTAAAAGCAAGATGCATAGATTTTCATTTATGCAATTTTAATCTCACTGAAAGAATCGTTTTGTTTTTTGTTGAAAATCATCATCACGTCAATCGTTGCTTTGTTGCCTACTTGCATGCCCTATTTTTGATATTGTCTTTACATTTTTATCAATGAGTGAATTGAACAAAAATTGAATATCTTGTGTGTTTCTTCGTTAAATATCCCATGAATCTAATCTTACCATATATTATGCAGTTGACATTGGCCTGCTTCATATAAGAAAATTTGCTTGTTTGTTCACCATTGCACCAAGCGAAAGCTCTTTATGATTTGTATGTAAATATATGGTTGCATGAGAAATATGTAAATGCTAAATTGTTGTTCACAAGACCTGATGTTTCAATTTGTTTGATGATGAGCAAGTATCCTATTCCTGGTGATGTCATGTCGTCTAAAACTATAAATATTTATGCCAACCTACCTACACGACAAAAAATGCTTGTATTTCCTGTGATGAGTAAAGGTAATACAAAAGTCCCAAATATCTTTAATTTTACTTTATATCGGAATTGCTGTAACGTTAATTTATGTCTTAACATTCATGTGACAAGTTTAAGTCCAATTAAATTGGAACGCTGAAGAGCGCATTTTTTCAGTAAAATAACTAAATACTGTTGAACGTGAGAAAATTAATACCTACGCTGATTTTGAGACTCTCCTAATTAGCATCATCAAAGCTTATTCAAACGCACCATTTCATGGGCTAAGGTTAAAGCAGGTAGTAATGCAATAAAGCGAATGCCGAGATGCTGGTAAGTAGTTTGTAAATAATTGTAGTTGTAATTTTGGCATCAAACGAATGGAATCAGAAACAGAATTGCAAATTTATATAATGTTCTGCATGCTATACATAGCACGTACACGTTACTATCTGTATGGTTTAACAACAAGGAATCCATGTCATTGTCGATTGCTTTGTTCACTGTCCCAGGCCTAATTATGAAAGTAGCCCATTTGTATATTATTTTTGATTTATTGCATTTTAAAAATTCCTGCTGCAATGCGTTTGAACCTCATGGATTGACGATTGACATATCGTTTGCTAATTACAGATAAAACCTGAAACCGAAGTCCGTTCTTTTGCAGTGACTCAATAATACTCAATGACAATGAGTTTTAATGTTTTAAAAGCATGCGCATATGCATCAATAGTAATGATTTGAAATACTTAAGGTGCAATTAAACCCGCAATTATGTGGCAAGACATGCTCAAATGACAGGAAATTTCAAAAGCTTTAAGACGAGTTGAATTCCAAAAACGATGTGAGCATGCTTTGTTAAGTGAGCACGGTGCAATTGATCACATAATAAATAAAATGATAATGGTATTGTTGAACCTTTCATTATCATGTGATGACTGTAATGCATCTTTTATGAATACCTCAAACTCGTTTTATCGTGCCACAGTTTTCAAATATAAATACAATAATTAAATTGAAGTAAATAATAATGATAGTAGGACCATATTATCATTTGTCGTTTATATGATAACTTTTGCTTCAAGCTGTAATTTGAGTGTCATTATTGTATGAATCCTCATGTTAAACCCTTTGGATGGGTACTCAGTCATACTCGTACATATTTTTAATAACATTTTGCAACACACTTTAATTACACCACGTTCATAAGCAGACTCCTAAAGTAACTGGTCAAAGACATTTGACTTATATCGCATAACAGTTTTCAAAACGGCTTAAACTGCCTTCGTAATGAAGATGGTTGTGAAATATGTTTATTATTTGGCTTGAGTTTGAGCATTATTTTTTAAACACGCGCACATGAGATACGCACACATTATACCTTCTAGGCATGATTCTGTAAATGTAAAGCATTTAATACGATGTAATAGAGAAAAGTTGGTGCATAAATTGAAACATGTAACATCCTTCATCATGTTTAATGTTATTCATGTTCGATAACCGATATGTGTACCAAAACAATAAAAGATTGATAAGTTTGATGAACATAAATTATTACGAAATAAAATAATTTCAAGTAATAACCAATGTGCCAAAAAGAATTAAGCCCTTATTAGTTCATGAATATGGCTGTAAAACGAACAATGCAGTTAAGTGCGATTATTTTGGCAGCACATATAGGAGACTTTGCCCATTTGAAATATCATCATATGTAGGTAAGACACTTAATGTATAAAACGCAGATGTCTAAAGTTCATGTACACTGTTGTTCCAGTTTGAAATTAGCAAGCGTTTATTCGATATCTTCAAGGCCTAGATTGTAGGTGAATCATCATTATTATCATTGGTTAGTTTAAGGTTCGCAGTCGGGTGGCCTTGCATAAAGGTTGTTGTCGGACATTGCAACGACAGGGTCGCGGTCGGTCTTTTGGCATGATAGTCTTCTACTTGAAACACGACCACAGACTATAATAATGCACATCACTTGTTAGTGATTATCATGCAGCAGTGAATTTACGCACAATCGTACACTTTATAATTTATGCATACATAGATACAAGGTATTTCGAGTGATGAACTTGCCTGATTTTAATAATTTCTTTGTGTGCATGCTCCTACACACTTTATAATCTATTGACATTGTCTTTCAATCGAATTACGCATAAGCGAAAATAAAGGTCAGACTACCAACCTTTCAATTTCTACATGTCACTAGCTCTATCCATACTGTTTCTCCAATTTTCCAATTATTTACATAGGTAGTTTCTTTTATGTAGCACAGATTGCAGACCCAAAAAATGGTTGTTCATGTGTCGAATTAGGATTGGGAGTTAATGTTGAAAATGAAACCCTTTAATTGCTTGTAACTGCGTATATATTTGTCGCTTCCACACAAAGAAATCAAATGGGCATGTCTAATAAGTGATATAATGGGTGTTTGATATCAAAATTTAGAGAACTTTTACAACTTCGTATTTAACTACGCTTGGCCTGTACTAGTTTTTGTTCTACAAGTTTGAATGGTACATAGTGACTAATGATAGCCATCTACTACTTCGCTGCTAGATAGATTTTTAAACTGTGCACGGGCACAATTATTTAATTTTGCTAGAAAACATATTGATTCTAGAATGCAAATGAATTGACACGAATATACTCATATTATTATCAGTCATACAAATATACGCAATAGACCGATGCAAATGGAAAAGTGAAATTCATTCATCTTATTGTTAATCACACATGCTTAATAGTTTAGCTTACTCTTACCATCAGCATTGCTCGATTCGATTGTGTCTGATAGTATTGATAATCTAATCTCGAGGGTTCTTTCTTATAAACTCGACTGACGCAGACTGGCACCTTGACTGCAAAATGTATCATTTATCTTGTGGTTCCTTTCTTGAATAGCTGATCATCAAAATAACGATGGCACATAGGTAGGTATAGATTAAAAATCGCACGCATAAATGTGTTACCCTGTTGTACATGTGTACGTGCATGCATGGAGTATAAATATTCACGTTTGTCATAATATGATGCATTAACTTGCGAGTTAGTAACGCACGTCAACTAACTATGCATTCCTTCAAGTGTACTGATTAAAACAGAAGCTAAAACGTACTCCTTTGTGAATCAAGCTGGTTTGAATCTAAATCAAAATTGTTATGATTTTGCACATTGTGTAATCTGAGTCGTTATGTTATGCTCATGTTTAAAAGCATTCATACATACAGCAGAATTAACTTGACTGAGACCAATGCAACATATCCATAAAATCCAAAATAATGAGCGCGGATGTAGATGTATATATTAGTTTTCTTGCAAAGTTATGTTGAATCTAAGGTAAAGTATCCTTTATGTATGAAAGCATGCAAAACTATGCATTCATTTATGAGTGTTTATGCATTCGTACTTATGTACATATTGGCACGCATGTGATTTTCATGATTATTATTATAAATGCACAAAATTCTATTGTTCTCAGCAAGTAAAGGGTTAGCGTTATATCCAAGAATGCAGTACCTGTGACTGTGTCCTGTGGTGTAGTAGTAGCAGTATGCTGGCATTTTATTATTTTATATGACATAATCATGTTTTGACTTGTAGTTTGCAAAGAAAATGTCGACTTACATTGTCATTCTGAAGCTAGCATGGTACACTTCTTTTTGAGCCAGTGCAATTTTTGCAAAACATTTCAAAATTTGATAAGATTTTTGCTTGTGAGATTTCGGTTTGCCAGCACCGGTCAGATTATGGACAAGTTTGATCACACTTCAACAAGTGATCTTTGTGAAAATGTGTTCTTAAAACACTCGAAACTGTATAATTAGCATTTCAATAGATGGTGATGGTGACATCTTTCTTCCTGTTCCTTACATTTTCAGAAAATCAACAAGAAAAAAAAATCTTCTCGGAAGTGATTGTGAACTCTGTTGCCTTTTTTAAAATTGAAAATATGGCCCATCGTCTGCTCGTTATATCATCCCTTTCCCTTCTGTGGCAGAATATTTTTAATTAATATAGGCCAGCACACTGTCATCATCAGAAATCTTTCATCACATAAGTAACAAGTGCATAAGTGTTAATTTTATATATATGGTACGACTGAGCTGCAGAATGACACTCCAAAATTTTAATTTCGTCTATAAATTGGTCATCTATTTGTGATTTTACATTCTCTACTCACCAGTTGACATCAGCGTGCATTAAAATTGATTGTCATGCATTTGCGTATGTGATCACGTCTGGAAACTTTTCTGAATTTTGAGCTATCTGCTCTATCAATCTTGTGTCAATCTTGCTGAATATTTAAAAACACACACAAAAAATGTTAATTTACTTACTCTCGTGTGAAGATTGAAAAAAAGATAGCATGCAGCTGAATGGCATGCATGCAACTTGTGGCAGTAGAGAACGAAATTCATAAGAGAATTTATCAAAGACACATTTTACGTGTTTTTGGACATGTGCAAATAAGTTTGAAATTTTGAGTGTTCGTATAAGTTGTGAGTGTTTGTATGCCATAAAAACAAAAATATTACAGTAGTTCTTGCAAGTAGGTGAGAGACAATTCTTTGTAGATCAGCAGTTTCTTTGGGCAGCTACATAATTGCAGACAAATGTGCACACAATAGATGACTTCCCATTGCAAGGCAGATTTGTTGTATTGTTAACTCATTTTTTTGCTCCTTGCATGTTTGAGACAGTAAAACATGTTGTTGTTATATAATGTTTCGTGCGTGCGTTACAAACTATGCTGTTTATTTTTTTGTGCTGCTGCAGCCTTTATGTAATGGACTTTGGCTGGGTATAGCAAGCTAATAAGAAAACTACATCAGCCAAGTCACCGTAATCCAAGCATAGCGTACAATCAACTCATATGTTTTTCCTTTCAATAAGCGATTCGATACAATTATTATCTGAAAGATAACTATGCATCTATAAATTAATCTTTCGGCAATTTTTGCAAAAGCTAAAAAATGAGCCCCTCACTCAGATTTTCACCGAATCCCTCAGTCAAAGATTTGGAGACATGTACTTCGATAAAATGCAATGATCACTTACCTTCGCCGATTGGAAATGTAATTAAAATTGACATTTTTAGCAGTGGCAACAATAGAAGTAACAATGTGAATAATAATTGTAATGGGGGCAATGCCGTTCCTTCGGCCCCAGACGAAAAGGGGAAAAAAGGGTTTAGCAAAATAACAAAAGTAAAGGGCTACTTTTGTCAAATTGGAATCTTTGTGCTCGAACTCTTCTTCGCTGCGTTCTGCTACATATTTGGTATTTTCCTCCTTTTCAATGTTTTATTCACAGCTGCCTTTAGCTGGATTCTAAGACTGTTAGTAAGACTAATTTTCGCAACATGCTACTACCGAGGTCATTATAAGCTTATCGACCGCGGAGCGGATGCATTGTGGGCCGCCGAGAGCGGGTTTGGCGCATCCAGCTCAAATATAGTGATCGGGTTGAAATGCAAAGGCCGTCCAAGATTGGACGTAATCATTAAAACATTTGAAAATAAAGTTTTGAATTTCAAGACAAGCCTCCACGTGAACAAAGTCAATGGATCATATATTCAAGAGGAGAGTGGCGAGCCTTATGAGCCATACCAAAAGTTGAAGTGGATCATAGTGGAAAAGTTTTTGTTCTTTTGTCTAAAGAAGGATGAAGAATTTTGTGCAAAGAACCATTTCGCAATGGAGGAAATACAAGATGGAAATGAAAGCCTGGATGAGCGATTGCAAACCGTAATGGAAAAGTGTATAACGACAAGGATGAGCCAGGAGATGCCCCAATGGAGATTCCATATAGTGACAAAGAAGGAAAGCATTGATACAGAAAAAGCCTCAAAAGAGTACGGCATTGTGTTTACAATCCAGCATGCTTACGGTGATGCTATAAGCTGGGTTCAAATGTTTTCCCATGCTTTCGCCGACGAGAAGGTAAAACCATCTATAGATCCTATGGGAAAGTCGCCCTCTCTCAGTAGTCACTATTTTAGCTCATCAGAGCCGCTCGTCACAAGAATTTTCCGCTGGATACAGACTATCCTCTTATTTCCTCATTACTTCTCCCGTCAAATGGTGTACGTTTGGCGAGAAACGAACTTTTTTCATGGCCCTTTTATCAGAAACAATGGAGCTTGCCGATGGAATTCTTCTCTATCTATGAAACAAATTAAAGCAATTAGAATACCGGCCACGACGTCATCACCATTGACTATAACTGATGGTGGTGAGCAAAATGACCTGAGAATAACTATGAATAACAACAACTCTACAACAAAACCAACATTTACTGCGCTACTTTCATCTTGTATTACTGCCTCTTTCACAAAATTATTCCGAGATTATAAAGCTCGAGTTCCTGGAAAACTACTGGCTATTTTACCCTATGCGGATTTGCCTTACAGGACCCTTCATCCTCTTAACAATTTTTACTCTCACTTTCTTCCTATTCCTACCTCTGTGACAAATTCGAGAGCCCGACTGATCAAATGCGACAAATATACGAAAACTTTCAACCCACCACCCACCAAACCAGTGAACACCTTAACAGCTCATCTTTGCGGAATAATGATTGCCCCTTTGCAGAAATTAGTGGGTCTCACAGCCAGGTCTACCTTGGGGTTCTCAAATGTTCCTGGACCAAAAGAGAGAATTAAGCTTTTCGGGGGAGATGAAGTCTCATCTCTCATCTTATTTCCGCCACTTAAGTACCGAACTGCTATTGTGGTCGGATTCATTAGTTACGGAGACCATCTTACCATGTCGATTTGTGTGGATGAGGCAATCCAGAATCATTCCATGTTTGCAACTCGCTTTGTCGAATATTTTCAGGAAGAGCTTCAAAGTCTCATAGAGCTAAGTCAAGAAACAACAGTACGCTCAAATAATTTGTCTGTGACAACAGCAACTACCAGATCCACAAACCTGGGCATTGTTGTTGGACTGAATTCAAACGAAGAAAATGGAAAATACCGGAATTCTTTGATCATTCAAGGAGACTTGGATTCCCCTAATCATCCACCATCATCAACAACTTCAACTGCTACTTCAGCAACTACTACTAGTCCTTTAGATACAGACTTTGTCGTGAGCATACAAAAAGATTTCAAAGAAAAATCATAGCTGGATCGTAACAAAATAAAATATAAATTTTAAAAAGTCTTGTGATTTTTAGTTCTCAAAAGCGTAGTAATGAAACGTATATAGATTTTTAAATAGAGAAGTTATTCTGAAAATATATATACATACTATATAAAAAAAAGTATTATTTACGATTAACAATTTTAAAATGTAGTATTTACAAAAGTTTAGCAGTGCGGCAGAAGTGATGCGTCCGAACTGAAAGCGAGAAAAAAAACCGTTTTAATACAATAGTTGTGTATCTGAGAAATTATCTGCCATTATGTTATATATTGTCTTGTGTTAATTTATTGTTTCCAAATATTATAGGTATTTTCACATATTTTCTGTCCTGTATATATTACCCATATTATTATGCATAAAATAATTTTATTTTATAACGATGTTTTTCGGTTATGATAGCCTTTTATTCTTATTCTGTCCTATTTTCAGATTTACAGGAAAATAATATTCACTATATGATTGTCAAATTCCTTTTTGCTAAGGCCTTTTCTGTTCATCTTTACTACTACTGTATTATGAATATTATGATTGCTCATGCTCAAAAAGGCTTTATTTTTCAAAATAATAAATGTAAGCAGTTTAAAGGAAATGTTTCATAAATTTTAACAACTGACATGGTAGATATATTGTTCGTACAGAGCAAGTGAACTTGCAAATATCTCTTGTCTATATATCGCACTGTAGTTAGTATGCAATGTCCACACTATTTGACCAAATGCACAAGCACATTCCATAGTTTTTGTCTGAGATTGTTTAATTTTAGTTTTTAAAAGACATAAATTCACAAGACACCAATCTCGAAACGAAAAAAACTCGGTCATCTCAATTTGTGTGTCGGTAATTGTGCTTATTTTTTAGTAATTACGGATACCACTACAATTGAACACAAAAACATTCATCTGTGTTTGACGGCTGTATGGCTATAGGCAGGTGTATTAACAAAGATAACATCTTGATCTCGGAAGCTTTTGCAGTTTGCATTGCATGCATAATGCACACAAAAAGGAATTAACGACAAGACGTGTGTGCGTGTGTGAATTTCTTGCATCGTTTGCAACCCTGGTCTACCGCATGAAGTCTTCTGAATAACAACGTGGGCACAATCGTTGAGGAAGGCTTCTGTGTGTGTGGACTCACGCAATTCCCTCTTATGGAAAACTTTAAATTTTGTTAATAGAATCCCAACTCTTTGTAAATATCCGCGTGAATGTTTTAAATTTTGAAAGAGACAATATGGATTGTATAAAAATCCAAGTCATTGTTGTGTGATGAGTCTGAAGCAAAATACTTTTGTACACACAAGGCACACACGACTCTCTTCAATCAGTTTATATTTAAAATCGCATGAAACAAAGCCAAACTCTCTTCACATCTCTCGCAATCAGCACTTTTTTGTATTTGCTTTCAGCTCAGAATATTCAATATTGCATGTGGGTATTCATGCATGCATATGAAAGGCAATGACAGCACAAGTTTGGAATTTGATATTTCTGCCTTTTGCCTTTGTTGTGTGAAAGGATTAAAGTGACATTATTTTGTATCAGGCATGCATGTATAATAAGCTTGAGGGAATCAACAACAACAACAACAGAGAAGTTTTAAAGACTGGTTGACAAGTATATTTTATTTTACACTTGCATATATGAACGGAACTTGGTTAGTTCCTGTTTAGTGTGTAGTCTCCTGTGAATGAATGAATGAAAGAGTGAGGCAGCAGCAGACAAGAAGATCAGAGTATTGATAAACTATTTCCCTCTCCATCTTTTGTCATTGTATTATCTTCATCGTCATCATGATCAAAGTACAATTATGTTTCGGGTGTGTGTATGTATATAAATAGTTGTGGTGGTCTTGATTTTATCCCTCTCTTTCTCTGCCTCTTTTATACAATACCGTATAAACTCATCCACGCAATGACCATTGAAATGTCAAATGGTCATGACACTAAGAGGTTTGTAACTTTATTCAAGGGAAATGTAAATGAAATTATTCTTCACCGCAGCAGAGGGAGTGTTTTTGCAGAAGGCGAGAATATAAGTTGAAAATATTATAAACAGTTTTTGTGTTGTGTCTAATCCTTACTTTGCATACAAATTTAAACTGAAGTGGCTTTTAAGCACACAATATTCATGTGTGCAATATGCCACAACAAAATGTAAGAGTTGATTGTTTCTTTATATATTCAAGTATAAACTACGACGCTTACACGTATGATATTTTTTGTGATGTAGACGAAAGTGACGAGATTGAATTTAGAATCATAAAATCATAATCCTGAATAGTTAATTTAAAGTTGTCTGTCGTCGTATGGTAATAATGACATTTTTTATGCAGATGACTAGACAATACGTTGTATTGCGTAGTGTCAACAGTATGCAGTATGATGATGAATCAATCAGTGAGCAGTGAAGATGAATTCAAAAGGAAGCACGTGTTGCTCAAAACTATTGGCTAAGCCGAATGCGACGAGCCAAAATTTGCCAACTTGATCGACTGTCAAGTATCGAAACTTTGGCATGATAATGAGAATATATATAAATGGCAGTGACAAAGGGTTCTTGCACTTACTTGGGACAAATGATAAATTGCTGTTAAACTTTAAATAGGTTGGTTTACGCCATCGTCGTGTTTAAGCATGATGCGTATGAACTCTTCTATGCTTGATTTGGAATTTCAACCACGAATAAGTACAAACACCGAAATTGTGTATAGCAATTTTAATATATTAACTTGGTTTATTATTATTTATAGCTTTTTCAACTTTAGGGAAACAATTTACACCTAAATTTATTGGAGCTTTACTATTATGTATTTACATGATGCATTACTTTATTTTAGCATAATTTATAAATACTGAAATAATTTATGAGGGATGAGATGTTCAACATTACGAGTTCATTAACACATACAAAGTGCGTGCTCACACACTTTACTATTTTAAATATGTTTGTAAACCAAAAATCATAGATAATTATCTTACACTAGCTTATCTACGTAGGTTTTTGCTTATGACGGTAGCACGATTTAATAATCCTTAATAATGCTGCTACCTACAGATTTAACGAGTTAAATACTAATATATGGCTGTCATATACATTAGGTAGCTATATTTTTATTTGTTACAAAGTTAATATTCATCCAGGCGCGTCATATTTAAGATTGGGCTTCAGAATAACAATAATAATTACAGCTTGATTCACTAATTTTTGCAATAACTACATAAAGCATGATACCTTACTCCTTTTCCTTAAATTCAGATTTAAAATGCTATGCTATGTTCATATTTATATATTCATTAAGTACACAATTATCATTTCTACACGTATTTCACACGACCAATCATACTAACGGTTGTCCTTCATTTAAAATTCACTTACACAATCTTTAGCTTATCTTTTATTCAAAACTCATACAACTGGCTTTTATAACACTGCAATTTAAAATCTTCACGAATACAGAATAAACTTCATATTATTCATTCCACACTAGAGCTTATATTAAAACATTTTGACAAAAAAAAGTATTTGCTTAAAATTACTGTTTCCATTCTACAAACTTGACATTAATAGTGGTAAAAAGAGAGATGAGACTCGATGAGAGCAAAGAAAAAAATCAGAATGCCCCGTAGTAATGTATGCTGTTGTGCATTTTCTTGTATTTGCATATTTGTAACTAAATATTAGTGAATTCTTACTTCTATCTTTGTAGAGTGTAAAGTAGCGGTGTGTCAACTCTTTTCACATTGGGAATTCTATTTGCAATGTTACGCAAGACTCGACAAAGCTTTCTTATTGGTAACTGTATCTTTATTAGCATAAAATGCATGGAAAAGCACGCAACACATATAATGTACCACAAGCTTGAACTGTCAACCAGAAAGAAGAAGAAAGAAATGGAATCCTTGGCTTTCACATTGTAATGCATCTGTCTGTAGCACTACGTTCCGCGTTGAGAAGTAGCTTTTGTGTTTCCAGTTTCCACATTGCTACACTTACTTTTTTACGTTCACTCTGAGTATGATGCCCTATCAGAACCCGAGCATGAAGTGGGAGGAGTGGCATTGCAATCTCGCTCACCAACATTTCCTATATTGGAACCAGGTGTTCCTGGACTTGTATGCACGCTACCTCCACTACCAACCGGTAATGTACTATTAGAACCGTGATTGTTACTACCATTGTCATTACCATTGTTATTTTGACAATGAGTGCCTAGATCTAGCGCAACAGCAGCATTAGTCATGGCTG
>JAQIXX010000448.1:0-60271 GCA_034700605.1 Willowsia nigromaculata | reverse complement strand
GATAGTATCCTCTCCAAATTTCGTTCCACCAACACCGTCACAACGGCCACCAGTGCCACTTAAAACGGTCAACGTGAATACCACTGGTAGTCCCAAAGACATCTCTTTCGCTAGCGGAAGTGGAAATTTGACGTTCTCGGGAGGTACCACTGAGAGAAGCAGCAGTACGGCTGGAATTATATCGTCCTCTTCATTTGCCTCCTTCCCAAGTGAACCTTTCACCAGAAACGTTCACAGTGAAAACAGAGTCCCACTCACATCTTCATCATCTTCTTCCCCTCTTTCGCCAGAATCTCATCTTGCCAATCAATCTCAGACTGAACAAGGTTCATTGAAAAAAAAAATCTTGTTGAAATTCTTTTTTGCTGGGAATGCCTCAAGTTTTTGTTGCACTTTTCTTTGTTCTCGTTGTTTTTGAGTAGGAATTTTAATTTCATTTGGCAAAATATTTTTAGTTTTCTTGCTTCAAGTAGTTGCAATGAAAAAAGTACAAGGCTTTCTTTTGTAGATTTTGTTGGCTGCATACAAACTAGTTTTCATCTTTAATTTATTTTTGGTTTGGTTGGCATTTTGTAAACTTCATAAAACGTGTTTTTGTTTTCAGTGTAATTTTGATTTTTGTTTAATTAATTATCAGGAAAAATTAAATCTTTCGTTTAAATTAATGAAATGTTTTATGTTTAGGAAAATTGCAAACATGGTCACTGATCGCCCACGGAATCAACACGAACCCAAACGACCTGGCCGGCGACAGCGGCACTGGAGAAGGAGGAAACATAGGAGGCGGCGGCGGAGGAAGAAGCAGCAGCTCCAACGGTAAGCAGCAATTAGACGCTTCCTCCATACCCGGCTCCGACGCTGTCGTCGAGCAGTTTGACGGAAGTGATAACATCATCACGGATTCCTCCTCCCTGCAAAACAGTGGTGCTCCCATGCCAGCTCACGCTGGCGTCGCCAAACCCGTCTCCATCGTGGGCCGACCTGCAGCCCCTTCAACGTCCTCTGCAGAATGTGCCAAGATGTCCGCGCAAGGACAGTGTCTAGGTTGGTGCCTTTTACTACTCCTTAGTACACTGTATCTACCTTCGCTTCTATCTTCTTCACAGTCTCCTCCTCCGATCCCCTCCATCGCTATCAGTATCCTAGCTGTAATTGCCAATGTACTCCTCATCACTTGCCACCTCATCTATTCTCAGTTACCATCTTTTCTACGCGCCACATGTAATAGCGTCAGAGTAATATTTAACTCTTCAAGTAGATTCAGTATTTCTAAGTCTAGTAATAGAAGTAGTATGAGAGACCGAGACGATCGTGATGAGGATGAGGGGAGTACCCGCTACTACATTGTCGCCAATAAAGATTTTAGAAAGAAACGCAGTTTGTCGCTACCGGTGTCCACCCAAAAATCTTGTAATGCGCTATTAAATAGTCAGCAGCAGTCGCCACTTCAATGTCACTCAATGTTATCATGTCATTGTGCGCCTCCTCCTGTAGTAGAAGCCGAGTCTAAGAATAGTGGTAATTATGCAATTAGTCAGCATTATAATATTGTTAGAGGAGTAACTACGCGAAATAAACTGATTGATGAATACGATGAGCAGTTCAGCAGAACGTGAACTAAGCCCCCAACTTTTTAATTAAATTGCATAATACGAGATATGTTTTAAAATGGTTTTAAAATTTCTAGTGATCGATGCAAGAAAAAGGATCTGTTTTTTTAAAATAGCTAATAGGTGGTACGTGTGTAACACTTTAAAAATCTATGTATTTATAGTAAAACTATATTCTTCGAGTTGCGTCTTCATTCGCTGTATATAAAATGTACAGTATAAATCATAAGGAGGAATATTGTAAAGACACATAAAATAGATACATACCTAGGTGAAATAATGAAGACTTGACCTGGTAAACTGTCACAATCTCACAATCGTGCACAAAGATAAGTTCCTTTCTTTTTAATGATTTACTTCATTTTTTTGTTTTTAAACGTTTTATGACATTATATACTCTTATGTCGATACTCGTTTTTTTATCAATGCACTATTCTCTGACACTCAGAAAGGAACCGGATATGAATATGCAAGCTATTTATCGTTAATTTTCATAATTTTACTTTTTATTCGTTAGTAGTTGTTTTAGGAGGAGAATTTTTAATTTAATTTTAATGTCAAGAGCAATCAGTTAAAAAGCTAATCTATGCAGTTGCAACTTTTTTTGTTACAATCTGATCTGGTCACAGTGAGCATGTACTTGTTTTCTCGAATTCTCAGTCTTTGCATGCATAACATAGATTTTTGGATATTGTTAGTGGATACATGGTTTTTGAAAGAGACACGAGAAGTTTACTGTTGAATAAGTAATTCACATGGTTACAGTGAATAGTAAAACATATCGGCAATCTCAGATAAGAATTTTTAAAAAAGGTTAAAGTTAACATGATATAGAACTGTATAAATATATACGCATGCATCATAAAACCAACTGTCGTGAATGGAAAAATGTACTTAATTTTGTACTGACTAAAGTTAAGAACGACTGTCTCGTACATAATTTTTTCTATTTAAAATACATAATATTATAGGAGCATGCATTTTGAATTTGTCAACTCTTCGTTTAAAGTTTTAACTAATACATTTTAAAATCTTTTGTTTATCATCACGAAAACTACACAATAAGCAGTCAAAAGTTAACTTTTTATACTTACAATTGTGATGTTTGTTAATGAATAAGTCTATACGTAGGGATCTTCTACTGGAATATAACTACTGGAAAAGTTGCATGTACAACTGGCAGTTAAAAATCGTTAGTGTTGGTGTCCACAAAGTGAGCCACCTCATTTTAATTGTAATATTGCCTCAATTTTCTAAAAAAAATTATGAGGAGCCAAAAGCGAATACAAGCGTAATTGCGTAATTTTAAGTCTTACATTTATGTCGTACTGTTAAGAATTCCCTGGTGTTAGTGTTCTATGTTTGGCACGCGTCTGTCAATTCTACTGTACTGATGTTTACTGTACGAAGATATTTAAATTTAAACTGTCAATTTACATCAATCTGCATTTAATAGAAGGTTTATAAGAAGATGGTTAATTATTTACGAAGGTTTTTTCTACAATACTGAAAAAGACGCTTTACGCAACGACGACGAAATGAAAGCGCATAAATAAAAATAATATTCCCATTTGGCAAAGTTTTTTTTTCGGAGGGGATGAGAGGAAAACGATGAAAGTTTATATATATGTAATAATGAAGAATATTTATACTGTTTAGCTAGCTAATAGTTGTTTAAATATGTGTAAAAATTAGTCATAAATTGCAGACTATAAAAAGTGGAGTCATAAATTCGTTGTTGTTGTACACACATTATCATAAAATGTTGACTACGGTAAGGTGAAATGATAATGAAATAATGGTGGTATTTCGAATGACGTCATGTAAAAATTCACGGATTCATTTCATTGTTATTATTTTTAAGAAGGAAAGGTTTTTGCTCGAATTTAGAAGATGATACGGGCATCTTGATGAAGAAAAAAATTATATCAAATATAATTAATAATTATCTATATAATAAAGGAAAATCATTTTTGATGATGCAATTGACCATGCTAATACTTTCATGCATATTGAATTATCGACAACTATGTCACCGCGTTGCATTGTTTCTTCTTTCAGCTTGCTTTTCATTATGTTTTTTAATATCCCATGTTTGTTTCGCCTCTTTGCTTTCAAATTCCCAACATGTGAATTTAATTAAGCTGAGCGGATATTTATGCATATATATGTAACTGCCAATTCTAATATGACAATTATTTGGACGGAAACCTTCCAGGAAAAATTTATCGCATAAAAATTATGGCAACGTATCTACGTACATTGCTTATTATTTTGTGGGGCGTTATGATACAAACTGTAGACGATTTCTCTGTTTTTTGCAAAACTGTAATTCTCTTTTATGTTATATTTTTGTGCTTTTTCTGTTGTAGATAGTTCATGTTAAGCTCATGATATATTTGTTTTTGCTCGTGTAATTTTATTCGTGAAATTAATATTTTTGTGATTTTGTCTAAAAAACGCTTAAAATTTTTAATTGTGGATGAGCGCATCGCGACGAGCGCCACCGTGTTTTTTAGTATTTAATTGTTTAGGTGCGTCCATCGTTGTCCAAAAATATGCGCATATTTTGTTGTCCGTGTTGTTACAACAACTTGGTTGACATGACCATGACCTGCTGACCTCTACACTGTTCCTTCTGCTGTGTCTTCTCTACTACACAACACACTCTTGTAATGCTGTGGTTGGTGGGGGTGGGTGGTAAAAATACACGACATGATGGTGGTGGTCATTCCGCATAGCTACTACACACACTACACAACGGGGTGAGTGCTTTTTAAATGGTTTATCATTCCACCATAATTAAATTACCTGGTCTCTCCTTACAAATCAATTTATTTGTTTGTCTGTCCTGTCAAATTCTGTGCATGTTTTTATTTACTATGATAAAATATTAAATAATATCTCTAATCCTTGTAACCGTTGCTTCATTTAGATTTGTCTATGTATTTATTTGTGTCGTTTTGCCCTTGTCAATGTGTAATATAAGTAAAGTAGAAATATTAAAAGCTCTATAATTTGCAATTAAGCGATGAGTAACAGGATAGACTAGTGTAATTTGTAGTATAGGTATTTATTGCCAAAGTCAGCATGAACTTATTATGTGTCAGGACAAAATTCTAATATTTAGCGTATTTTAGAGGTTTTCATTGCATATCGATATGTATATAGCCTATAGTTAATTAATTCAGGTGATATAATTGATTTGAAGTTTTTTGATTGGTGAAATCCGCATTGTATGGAATGTGTACATAGACTCAATTGAGTCAAACTAATTCAGTAATACTTAATCAGCATGCACTTCTTGATCCCTAAAAAAGTAACAATATTGATGGAATGTTGAGTGAAAATTTTTGGGTCTTCAATTTTACTTACATTTTCTTGCTTTCTTCCAGAATGTGAGCCGGGGCTAGCCCTATTGCACGGAGGTTGTGTTTCTCGTTGCCCCGAAACTTTCTTTGTGGAAAGCAGTGGTGAAGCTAGTCTCCAACCGGATTCAACCCTGGACTCCTCCAACATTATCCACTATACTTGTCGCCCCTGCCACTATTCCTGTCAAACCTGCTCTGGTCCTGATGACGACGAATGTATAAGTTGTCATGAGGACGCGAAACTTCACCGTGTCACGACGGAATCTGCTACTGATCCTCGTTCAACCACAGACAAAGCTCACTGCTATCCTGTCGTTCTCCTGGACAGTTTAGACCGCAGTGATCTCTCCCACAGGATCCTCCTCGCTGTAGTTGCCCTATCGGTTGTCCTCGTCGTGTTCATCTTATCATTCCTCTGCTGTGATTGCTGTCGCAGGCATCACCGAGTCGTGGTAGATGGAGACTATGAGCAAAAGCCCAGCTTTAAAAATGTTTGGCGACCTGGTGCACTCAGTGGTCAACAGCCTTACAAGAGGATCTCACACGAAGAGCTTGATGAAGATGAGGAGGAAGATGAGGATGAGTATCACTACTACGATCAGTATAGAAGTTCCTCCAAGAAGGGGAGAGGTGGAGGAGTGGGTAGAGGGAAGGGAGGGAATACGCGAACCCACTTGGAACTGATAAGTGAAGATGAAGAGGGAGGAACAGAGGATGATTTTGAGCATTTGGATGAACCCGAGCCAAGTACCAGCAGTCGTTATAGTATACCCCAACAACATCCCAAGATACGTAGCCCTTCTGCTCCACCGTGTAGCAGGCACGTGACCCCTCCAAAAGTGCCATTAGTTTTGCAATCGCATTCTGCAGGAAGAATAGCAAGTAGTAGTAAAGGTATTGATGATGGTGGAGAGTATACGTCTATAAGTAGCAATAAAAATAATGCCAGTGATGATCAGGTTCCTTTAGTTTAATGGTACTTTTGTCTTAATTCCTTTAGGTAATAATACATCGTAAAAGCAAATGGTACTATTTTGCTTGAGTTCGGGCACTGCATAATAAGTGCGCATTACGCACAATAAAATACTGAAAAGTGAGATTTTCTGTGAATATTATATGCATCAAATTTAAAAGACTGCGTTGTGGCCTTATAAATAAGCACTCCTAAAAACTACTATTAATGTATTGCGTGTTTTGTATTGATAAGCAAAGCAAACTAGTATTTTTTTTCCTTTCTCTGATCTTATGTTATTCAAAGCTATAGTATTTTCACATCATTTCCATCCATTTTTCTCATTTATTTAAAACTTATAAAGAAGTATATAGCATAATAATAGCGTTTTAAAACGTAGCATAATATTATGAATATATAAAATGCATTTCCTAATTTTAAAATTCATATAGCTTAAGGAATTCTAATCTGTAAAGTTAACTACATATTAAGACTCTCAATATTATATTTAATGTGTGTTCTCAATTTTCGTTGATTTTCATTTACAGAAGAGAATTTTGTTAGTTACTAGTTTAAATATTATTATTACAATATTATATGGAAGTTTTATTTGTAATATTTTAAAACTTAAAATTTTGTTGAAGCAGCGTTTGATCCTATATATATTTATGTTAAGGTTTCTTTTAAAAGTTCGTTTTGCCATGAAGCATTTTTCATAGTTATAGGTTGTAGTTTAGTCAGCATGGTGCATCTTGAATGCAAAATATAGATGAGTATGTGATGTGCTCAGAAAAGTATCAAGAAAGCTCAAAAAGCATAATATTACAGTTTTACGTAAAAGCATTACAAGAAATTAAAGTTTCTAAACATTCACAACTGTATACTATATAGTACATAATATAATTAAATGTAAAAAAACAATGTTAGACTGAAAATACGTAATTAAATTGAAGATTATACATTGAACATTATTTCATTTTTATTTGTCATTTCATTTATCATTCACATATAATACGGAATCACCGAGTTCATTTATAAAACAGGAGGACAAATCTTTGTTGAATGCGAAAAATTAATTAAATGATGAAGGCATATAATCATACATACACCATGGAATAAGTCTAATTGAAGCGTTGAACGATGCCGTCTTGCACCTCCAGATCGATGATAACTTTCTTGCGCATGTAGAAAATTGGACAGTCACGGCTACAACGTTAAAATAAAAAAAGTAGCAAGTAAAAACCATGGTGCTCAACGGTAAATGGAGAATTAATGGCGGTCATCATAGGATTTTTACCTTGTGCAAAGAATGTCTTCATGTAGAGATCCCTGACACCGCTGACACTGAGCCCACAGACGGTTGTACTTGGTTTCCAACTCTGATAAAGTAGATACTTCCTTCATATAAAGCTCCGACTCTTTGGGAGCACAATAATCACACAAAGCAGCGGTTTCATCCTTCAGAACCGAGCGACATCCGATACACGTAGCCTTTTTCTTTGTGAACATGGCCAAAGCACCAACTTTGGAAGTGACCAAAACCTTGTGGCGCGTGTGATCACCACCTGGAACACAAAAAACATTGAACACGTTTTAAAGCATTTAACCAAATAACTTGGCATACCAATTTTCGAATTTGTTGACTTACGCAGCAAATCAGACTCTGTCTTTTCTCCTAAAATTGGCTCAAAGATTCTGGTCAACGGCTTGCTCAACTGATTCTCTAGATAATACTCAGCATCTATTGGAATGTTGTTTTCAAGCACGTAAATTGGATCCTCCGCCTTCTGATAAGCTGGTGTGTTCTTTGCCGCTGCAATGATCACGTAAGGCACTCGATCCCCAAGTTTGGGAGCTGTTCCCGCATCTCTCTTCTTCATCTTGTTCGCCAGTTCAACATGGGCTTGCTTGGCAGCATACTCTTTCTCGGTTTTAGTTAATTCCTTCGTAATTACAAGTTGGGAAATGTCCATTTTGTTCCTGAGTAGCTCAGAAATCACTCCTTTGGCATATTCCACAGCTCCCAGAGGGTCCCTCTGTACTAGAATTCTCTCCAAACATGTGTTCAAGACGTTCGCAACTAATGGACAGTTATCTCTTCGCACAGTTTCTAATCCCTTACAGTCCATCTTATCATGAATTTCCGGTTTTGTAAAGTACAGTCCCGCATATCTCTTCTTATTAATAAGCAGGTAAGGAAAGTACACCTTTTCAAACTCCAACTTGATTGGATTCACGAACTTGGAGGATACAAATTCCGCCGCTTCTTTTCCAAACACCATAGCTTCAGCGACAGTGTTCACTCCAAACCGGACCATAACTGAATCAGTATCTCCATAGATGACCTTGGCGTCATGTGGGTAACCCTTCTCCACGCAAAACTGCTTCTCCACCTCATTTTTCGTCTGCTCAATCATCATACGCCCGAAAGAAGTGACACTTTGACTGATCTCCAGACAGGGAAGCTTGCCCACTTGTGCTCCCGTAAATCCATACACAGAATTCGCACTGATTTTCAAAGCCAATTGACGACCATCCAAAACTTTCCTTTTGAAAGGATCCTTCTCGTTCTTCAAATCAGTCTTTGCCCTTTTCCTGGCCGCTAAAAGATCCTCCAAAATCACAGGCAGGATACCCTTCCTTACCGACGCCTTTACAAAGTAGTTATTCGACGGAGTACGAATAAACTTGTCTGCATCGATTGAATTCGTCTGGTTAGGTCGCAGCAGTGTAGTGTAGCAAAGATTATGCGCCATCATGATACTGGGGTACAGCGACGTGAAATCCAGGGTGGCTATTGGAACATCGTAGTAACCACGGAGGGGCTCGATAACTGTAGCACCTTCGTACTGCTCATCTGTACCGCTCCCTTGATAAGTTGGCATAATGTAATCATGCTCCTTTGCTTTCCGAAGCAGTTGAGACACCACTTTGATTTGCTGGCCACGAGTCAACAGGTAATGAAGAGGGACTCCAGTGACCCTAGCCATTTCCATGTAGTTGATGACACACATAAGCTTATCGAGGAGACGCAGTGGGAGTAATGCATCTTTCAAGCAATACACTGCCAGACGACGCCTAGTCTGTTCGTTTCCATTTTGAAGATCGGTGATAATTGAATGGTGCACGTCTTCCTTTTGCTCTCCGAGGAAATGGAAACTGACCGAGTTGAGAGTGTAGGAACGCAGTTTGTAGTCACGGACGAGGACAAGAAGAAGATCGAAAATTACTCGGCCTTCAATGTTAATCGCTTTATTCTCCCGACGACCCATTTGCTTGCTCTGGAGAACGACATCACGAACGGCAGACTTGATGTTTTTGATGCGGCCAAGGAAATGAAAGTTGAGGGCTTTCAGATGGGTAGCCCGGTTGAGGAGGTACCACAAATCGAAATTATTGATATTGTAGCCAGTGATCAAGTCGGGATCCACTTTGCGGACAAAGTCACCCCATGCCTGGAGCATTTCAGTTTCATCGTCGTAGCTCAAAACTTGGGCTTCCATGATCGGAGCGCAGGTCTTTAGGGTGAAGATGGTTTTGATGAAAGGTTCAGTTTCTCCTTGGCGTACTACCATGTTAGCGATTTGGATGACAGGATCCTTATCAGGCTCAGGGAACACTCCTTTACGCCCAGCACATTCAATGTCGAAGGAGAGGATTCGGAAAGGGGCCACTTTTGACCATTCACCGTCTGGAGAGTGGGAGATCATCTTGTCGAAGGCAATGTCCGCTTCAATTTGACATCTGGAGACGGCTGGAGATGAACGTGTTAGCTCTGAAAAAATTTAATTCGTCGCTAACACACATTGCTGAGAATTATGCGAAATAAAAAATTTGATAGATATGCTCACCACTTTTATCAGATGTTAAATCACTGTTACGAATTGTGTACTTCCCAGCCGGAAGTTCAATCCAGTTACATCCTACCACATCCCTGTCAACCATGAAACGAGATTCAAAATCCAAATTGGATTCAAAGGCTTGGTACGCACACGAGCCCACACCTGGAACAGCAACTTCAGATTTTTCCAGTAGCCTCTTTGCTGGAGCAATTAGCCTATACAAATACAAGCGTTTATTAGACTTTAGATTTATTGTACATCTAACCACATCTGTCACTCTTCATGTCTCTACTTACTTGGGTACAGCTAAGGTAATTTTTGCAAATGGAATTTTGTGATCCCCATGATATCCATAAATGTTCATTTTCTGGACAATCTCTATCATCAATACAGGCTCGGTGATTTCCTGTTTGTTGGACCGCATGTCCTTCAAAATTGCTTGATTCAGAGCAGTTTTCATTGGACCACAGTGAGATGCATTGAAATTTGCAGGGAGAGCGACGTAAAAGTAAGGAGAAAATCCATGTACGTGACAACAAACCGAGCGTCCATCATCAGTGACACCAAACAGTCTATCAATAATAATAAATAATTCATTGCTTTATTAATGACTCCATTAACTTAATTAATTCAACAAATACAAAATATTTTCTTACCGAATCACGGGTACTGGACCGATTCTGGCTCCTGGCATTCCAGCCAGCGTTGTCGGACTAATATAATGATCCACATCTATTTGTTGAAATGTCAGCTTATCCTTCTTTGGCGAAAAGTCGTCTTTCCCAATGACGGGCCTTTCCCATTTCCCAAAAGTAATAGACTTTGCAGTTTGATCCTCCTCTGCAATAAGTCCCATCATCATATCATCCTCGTCCATCATGTCATCCTCCATAAACGCCATCTCCATCTCCTCCGTGTCCATCATCTCATCCTCCTCCACACTTGGCTTTGCTTTTTTCCCAGCATCGTTAGTTCCTGGCCCTCCCCCTCCTCTTCCACCTCCCTGTTTCCAAGATCCTCCTCCTCTACCATTACCAGTTCCACCTCCAGCCCCACCACCACCTCGTTTCCTGTTATTCCACTGTGACATCACTACTTACTCCAAAACACTTTCAATTTCGACTTCGACTACTTATTTCCTTGTTACTAATTGTTATTTGCGATTTTCCAGTTTCAATTAGATTTCGTCGAACTTAATTCACTTCCAATTTAATGCACATGTTCGAATGTTAAAAATTCTCTACTTTTCTGCATTCTTGGAGCTTGTGTGTCTTATGACTGCACCAACTGCTGTGAGAAATGCTCAGGCTCAAACCAAAACAAAAAGACGTCACATAGCTCAGCTACATACAAGAGGCAAATGCGCCACTACTAGTGTTCCCGCATATTCATGTTCAATCCTGTCTTTGTTAACCTCACGTTTCACCTCACCCCAATCACACAACAATGGTTTTCGTTGGGAGATAGGCACGATGTCACGAAGCCACGCAACAACTTAAAGTTGAAGATATAAAATTGTCAAGGTATTTTTCGGAAACTGGAGCTTCATTAGAAGTGTGAAATGGCAAAGAACATTCGATTCTCAATAATTCACAGCTCACAGATTTTCTCATCTCACCAACCACCCAGTAACGAAAACAAGCAATGGCTGACCCACCTCCTCCCCCTCGTACATCTTCTCATGCATGGCATGGTTGGAGACCTCCTCCACCTCAAGCTCCACTTCAAGCTCCTGGCCAACCCCATCTCCATCAAGGATCTGGCGGTGGTCATCCTGGTGCTCCATATGGCGCTCCTCGTCAATCAGTACATCCAAGTGGCTACGGTCCACCTCCTCCATTTCCAGATCATCCTGATGAGCATCACGATTACTATGATGAGTTTGAAGATGATCATGATGTGGTTACACCTCCGAAACCTACCGCAGCCGCAGCTCCTCTAACAAAACCTGTAGTTCCAGTAGCTGGAGCCCCTTCGAAAGGAAAGGAGAAGCAGTCAGAAGCTGCTGCAAAGAAAGCGGCCCCCGCACGTCAAGCCCAGCATTCCAAAGAACTCATTCTTGCCTTCCGACCAATCAAACATTTCCTCACAATTATAGGTCAAATGCCTTTCGTCATCAAGCCAAAAAAGGATGGCACCTACTCCTTCAAGTTTTACAAGTTTAGTGCTCAAGCCTTCCTTTATTTCTCCATTTTACTCCTGACCATTGGCACCTACAGTTTGTTATCCGTCGGCATCGCTAGCTTCATCTTCAACGAAGTCTTCATTTTCGACTACATCGAGCCATCTTACACGGTCATGTATGTCCTTATCTTTCTTCAAATCATATCTTTATACTCAAACCCCTTATTACATTGATTATTAGCTCATCTCTCATGTTGCCACTGTAGTGTGAAGGACAAGACGACAGATCTGAGCGAAACTTGGAAATGGGAGAGGTACATTGTGCGCCACGAAATGGTCGCTATGATTGTCGTCTGGTCTTGGCTAACTGTTGCTCTTGCTGGAAGTTTGTATATCGTGATTTACTCCAAGTACTACGTTCACTACATGAATTACTTCAACCGAGTGGTGCAAATTATGGATATGGATATGACGCCAGGCGTGACTGGCTACGTGTTTATGAACAACATGCTCTCCCTCTTTGTTGCCAGTCTCCTCACGCTTGGCTTCGTCTTGGGATACATTATTGACTTCACAGCGGTCACCAACACATCCGCTGTCATTTCGAATTTCATTCTGAGGCTGTTCAACTTTGAACTCGAGAAGAACCTGGATGACAAGGTGTTGTGTCAGGTTGTCGGATTTGTGATCATGGCGTACGCACTGTTTGCGTCGAGAGCAAATATCATCCAGTTTCTCTTCTTTAGCCAGTTGCTCAAGAATGGAAGCAAAATTTGGAACGAGAGACTGCGAAAAGTTTTGACTCATGGTTGGTTCCTTTGCATAAAATTACGTTATGTTAATCATGAGCTGCTAATCATGATCAGTTTCTCTGTAGAGGGCCCGGAAGGAGCTGATGACCAGTTTGGGAGGAGATTGGAACCACGCTTGATTTACAAGGATCATTTAATGATGGTCCAGTTGTACCAAATGACAGAGAATGTGTTTGGAACTATTCTATTCTCTTATTACAGCTTAACGGTTTTAAAATCAATTCTATTCTCCAGATGTGCTTCGTTAATTTGAAAATACATAATACAAAAGTGGGCATTTTACTAACGTTGTCTATTGTTCTAGATAATTTCTGTTGTAATGGAACTGTACCAATTGGCTTCCCTCCAAGGCTTCGAGTCTACCAAAGGTGGAGGGGGAGGTGAAGGTGAAGAGGAGAAAGACAAATTTCTACATGATCGGATGGGAGTGAGTTTTGAAGGCGATGCGACGCATGACAATGAAATTCTCGCGACTGCTGGCGTCGCACTTCTCCTTTTGTTACAAAATGTGATCTTCTGCTACCGCACTACTACTGACGCAGCTAAGGCTTATGAATGTGTAAGTTAAGCTGGAGATGAGAATACTTCAAACAGCAAAGTTTTTAGTGATGTTAGTATGATGATTGATGAGTCAAATGTTTTGAAGCACAGGCAATGAAAGGCTTTGATATTTTGAGACGCCATGGATTGATGTACTGCAAGAACAAGACGGACAGGAATTTCGTTTTAAGTTTGTACTTTAGCTTTGCCAAGAACAATCCACTCCAATTGACTGCTGGTGGTTATTTCGCAGTCAATAAGATTCTTCTCGTCACCGTAAGCACAAATCCCGGATATTTTATATTATTATAATTTAGAATTTGAAGTGAAATCAGGAAATTTTAAAAACACAGATGTCCTCAACAATTGTAAACTGGGCTATATCAATCTATCAGACAAAAGTGGATCAATGGAAATAACAGGAAGCTATTCCTGTCTTCAACGGCTGGTGTATATATTAATAGTGAATAGATATTAGTAGCAGTGATGTGATGCTCCTTCTAAATATGTATAACAGTTTATTTCTAAATGAATGCACTTTTATGTCGTTAAATAAAGAGTTAAACAAAGTTAATAATTATTGATCGAAACCGAATAATTTATTTCATGAAACCTACATCCTCATTGATTCAAAAAGTACATCGATTTCCTAACTTATACTAACGGGATCAAAAGATTGACTTTTACAACAAACTGGTAAAAAATCACTAATCACAGGTAAACGTTTTTAAAATAAAGTACTAGAATAGTTTTCAGTTTTTACATTCCGGACAAAAATTTATGAAAATGTGTACAGTAAACACTAGGGAAATCGATAATACACAAGAAATGTTCTTTGCTTTACAGCAGTCAATTTTATATTCCAGAATTACATATTCGAACGTTGATTTCACAAAGATCACTCGTTGTCAGTCTACCTGCTGTAAATGTTATAAGACTAACTAAAGACTCCCCACTAGTCCCCACAGTTGACATTATGACTCTTTTAGTTTTGACTGATTTGACATGGCATTGTACATACATGAATCGAAAAAGTGTGGTGGAGGAGATACTGGACTCAATGTGACGGTCCATCCAAAGAACGCAATTAAATTATTTGTTTTTCAGAGCCTCGTCGATTTCAGGGATGATATCCTTAAACTTCTTGTACTGCTCTGCAGAAAGACTGATGCCTGAAAATATTTATAAGTTTTAAATTAGTTTAACTGTCATCAAGACAAAAATCAATGACAAGGAGCAAATACACTTTTGATTTTGAAGTTTATTCCAATATTTTGAACAATCACAAAATTACGGTATTGCTTTAACGTGCAGGTGAATGATTACCTTTCTTTCCTGGTTTGAGGTCACCATCCTTGTCCTCATAATACTCACGAATGTCAACGAGACACCTTCCTCGGAATTCGTTGATTGTCACCTTTCGCTTCCTATCAAGCATCCATTCTGTCGCCCCACCTCCACTTTTAGACTTGCTAGAACCTCCTCCTCCTCCTCCAGACTTGGATTCCGGTTCTGACTTGGCCTTCTTTGGCGGATTTCTCTAATTATCAATAATTCAGAAACAAACGGACAAAATAGTAACATTATTTGTAAGACCTTTAAACGTTATTTTGGAACGAACAATTAATCGAATAATGTCAAATGTCTTACATCTCGGGGCCCCGAAGAGTCGGAATCACCAGATGAAGAATCGTCCAACTTCTTTGTTTTCGGCATTTTGTCGTCTGCTGAATGGAAAAGAAAGTATCAAATCTGACAATGTGACAATTAAAACGGTTGACAGTTAAACAGCAAGTGACAATGAATGAAACGATGTCCAAAGATGATAGCTTTGAGAAGGAACAAATTCAAGTACGAAGACAAGAAGACAATCGATACCTCAGAAAGAAGTGAAAATAGAAACTTTTGTCTATCGCGTATCAATTTTTCTGAGAAAGCACTACTTTGGTTGGGTTACCGCCACGTTCATATGAAACTCCTAATCCAATCGAAGAAATGCAATAAGTCTCACATTACCCTCACCAACACCACATAAATCCCATCTGCGTATTGCAGTTTAGTGCGTAACAAAAGCTAACAAGTATGACGGTGGTGGTCATTCCAGCACCCAAAGAAACTCTGGCACGCTGATTTTTCTCCATTTGACTTTATATAAGGCTTTTAGGGATCTTCGTTTGCCAATTGCTAATTATAATTAAACGCAAAAAACTAAATTGCTTGCTCAAAAAATATCCAAAATTCAATATTTTGATTCCTGCAATTTGAAAAATATTATAAGTTGCTGAAATTCCACTTCTATTTTGGTTGCTGGGGTTGCGGCATTTTAGGCTGCTGGAGTGTTGAAGCCTCTGAATACATGGAAAGGATTTGAGAATTTGAGTTGAGGGGCATGGTATGTGAGTATTTAGTAATTTCTAGATGGAGATAATTGTGTCTTGTGTCTGCTGTTGTTTGTTGACAAAATGAGGAAGAGCTGTGGAGAGTGAAGGGGAAGCGGAATATCGTAGGGCAGAGGAACACAATCAGTCAGTTGGGATTTGTGAGGCATTCCTTCTCGCTTCTCTTCTCGAAGCAGTCATTAAACTACTCTCTTTTCATTAATTATTTCGAGTTTCTTGACTTTCATCTAAATTATCAATTCCCTTCTCTCAAAAGTGAATTTTAACCGTTTCTAATTTTTTACTTACGCTCCAAGACAAGGTAAAACATTAATTCTCTTTGATTAACAGCTAAAAAAGTCTTTAAAACGTCGAAGAGTTGGGTATAGTTTGCGCAGTAAATAAAGCATAAAGTTTTATTATTTAAGCTCACAAAATTTTAAAATCAATCGATTACTTCAACTTATAACTTTCAACTAAACGGACGCAGTAAACACTTCACTTAACTATCCAAACTTGGCCACTGAAGTGTCATGTGTAGTTGGTAAATTGTCCTTAATTAAGTTGTAGTTAAATTAGTTTGTATAAGAAGAAATAAGTCAGTCAAGTAGCCAGTTGATCATAATCATCATCGTCTTCCTTGTGAGCAAGACATCCCCGTTGTTGATTGAGCTCGATTCCCCAACCCAATGTCAGTACATAGATTAGCTATCACACAAAAGATTTAAAAGTGTTAATTAAACACGCAGCATAATATTTGTTCAGGTGTTGAAAAATTTGTGCAAAAATAGTTTCTTTTTCAACGACAGTTGAGTCAAATAATGGTTTTATGGCATGGCAAGCCAAGGACATTTTTGGCGTTTGGCGTAAGAGAGAAAATGATCAATCATTTAAGTGTGTGTCGTTTATAAAGAAATTAAAATTAATGGCTCATAAATTACTAATAGCCCAAATTACGCATTATTATTATTGCTCCGTACTTGTTGTCTTCGTGGGTGTATATTTTATATAAAAAAAATTAACATTATTAAGATTTATTTAATTCGTTCCATTTGCAGGTGTGAGCGGTTTCTCACGTCGAAGGGTCAGTCTCGTATGTCGGCTTCACTCCAAGGAAAATAAAAAAGGGACGGATCAAAATTAATAAGTCAGGACTCCCAGGTACTGAATCAGCACAAGCAAAGATTAGGAGAGGCAAAAGTACTTCACTGAAACTTCTGCAACAGGACCGCACAGTTTAGCCTTCATTCAATCAAAATGACTCGTAAGTTTTGTCATGGTTATTTTTAAATTGTTTTCTAAAGTGATGTTGGCAGAATCATTTTGATCTCTTGATGCTCTGTTCTAATTTCGTAGGTGGAAATCAACGTGAGTTGGCTCGCCAAAAGAACCAAAAGAAGCAGCAAGAACAGTCAAAGAAGAAGGGTGGAGATGACGGCCTGACATTGGAACAGCGGCGACAACGGTAAATTAATGCGGCAACCTAAACAATTGATTGGGCTAAATAATTTATTATTTGTGATATATGTTGCTAATTCCAACTTTGAAACCCATATTTTAGGGATGCCGAGCGGCTGAGAGAAAAGCAACTGGCGAAACAGCAGCAAAGTGGTGGCTCTGGGAGTGGCGACGCGAGCAAGAAAAGCTAAAGATTTCTATTTCCGGTGGAAGTGGAGTCTGATTTTTTATGTGTGTTTGTATGTGTGCCTGCAGCAAAAACTAAAAAAGCCAACTAACATCTTTCGCAATTTGCAATCTTCTGATTACATGTAATTTTTACAATACTTACAACATCAGTGCTACTTGCTATACAGGTTATATAATATTCGTTTTTTACCGTAATGAAGTCGTCAGCACAAAAACATGCGATACAATAACAAATAATATGCATTGCAATATGAGCAAGAAAAACAAGACAGTCAAATGTAATAATTGTAATTACAATAACCACCAGCAAGTTTCAAACTTTTAATGCAATGTTTCTATTTATTATAAATTGTTCTTCAAAATTGCTGCAAAGTTTTTAATTTGTTTGTAAGAAAAACTATTTCTCAATTAAAGACAAAAATTCATGTCAATATCTAATTCAAGGGAGAAAATATAATAATTATAATGGGGGCGGTAAATACGAATATCATCACGAGAAATAGATAATAAGTAGTTTAAAAATTAATTACAGCTACTAAATAATTTCTTTATTATTTATCATATCACTTCATCTGTATGAAAGTATCAGTTCTGTAATAGTTTTGCTGAATAGGTATTATTCTCTGCCGAACTCAGCAACATTTTATACTTTACATGATACGCGAATGATTATGTACTTTTTTTTAGCATGTTTAGGGTTGATGTTGATATTTTGAGATTCATTATTTGGGATATCTTGTTAATATGTTTATCAGTTAACTGTTCTAACAATTTCAATGAAAACTGTACTTCAAAATTTCTTAAGATAACAGTAATTTGTGGTTTACATAATCAGTTTTTCTATGGTGTAAGTTCTGGTGATAAATACATCATTTTTTATAACCAGATATTCTAATAATTTCATTGTATAAAAATTACGAAGACAATTCAAGACATTCAAGAAGTAATAAAAACATTGATGATGACTCAGTTTTAATTTCAACTCTAACCGTCAGTCAAATAGTTATATTTATTTTCATTAATATGTGAAATAAAATGGCCAGTCATGATTGCAGTTCATCCAGTAACACTTGCACCAAATTCTTCACCCGATTGTCTTGGTTTTCTTGCAAGAGACTCGACAGACGACCATGAAATTCTGGGTCAACAATCTGATTTCTTATCGAGGTGTCATCATGCCCTGAAGATAAGAAGTTGACTAGAGATGTAATCGCTGAAAGCAAAGTGGTGACGGATGAGGAAGTATTCACGTATCTTTTCAGTATGGGAAGGCCATCCTTTCTTAAAATTTCCTTTTCTGTTGAATCATAAAAAGTTTAAATATTTTTAAAAATCGGTACATTTTACAAAGATGTAATTAATATTGCCAAATTAAGATAATGATTTATCCTTACGTATTCTTTTATCAACGGAGCAGTTGCATATGCCAGCGATCGCAAATTCCGTCAGCGTTTCATTCCTGTTGACACTCAATTCTGCGAGAAAAATTGGTATGATTCCAATTTCCTGGAAGAAATGGTAGTTGTATGGATCGTATGCAAAATTTGCCAGATTTGCGAGCACCTGTGCTTTGCACTCCATCACTGTTGTGGTTTGAAACTCTTGCGCTAGCTGATTCAAATACCGGCGTCGCTCGAAACGATGTTCAAATGAGCCCTTTTTCACTTTTCCAAAGTGACGCTTTATCACCACTTCCTGTCCTGCTTCCCTCTCAAGATCGAATCTTTTTCTAGCTTTTTTAGGGGCAGTAGGGCATCCCGAGGAACTACTGGGCGGAACACTGAGCTTGTGTCGTTTCATTATTTCTGAATTTAAAAGTAAAGTTATTGAACTATTAATGAGACTGATGAGACTGATGAAAGTGACATGCTTTCAACTTTGCATAAAACAAATGTGCGTTTGTTGTCTTTTCGCATGAGAGATGTCGATTGACTTTGAGTGTCTTGTTTTGTGTTTTAAAAAATTATAGAGCTGAAGCAAGCGGCTGAACTCTCCAGCTACGAAACGATGATTCCAGCTACTAAATATTTCATGATTCCAGCAATGCAATCGAATAATTCGTGGCTATCCAGAAATTACATTAGTTCACTGGACTGGAAGTTCCTTCAATACTCCAGGAAACGTAGTGATGAGCAGTAAGAAAATCACAGTAAAATATTTTAAGATGTTCCAGTTTATATTTATTTTTATTCATTTTCCAATTTTCCATGAAACATTAGTAGCCCAAGAGCCATTTTTATCTTATCTGCCATGAACTAAGGTTGGCGTTGGCATATCCTCATATCTCAACATTCTCAATTCTGAACCAATACTATCAGTATATGCATGCAGGATGCAGTTATGTTTTACTGTTTCTGTTGCTGGAGTAACGGATTTGTGATTGCTGGAGTAATGGTTACGGAACTTTGATGCAGCAAACCAACAACGAGGTAAGGAATCAATGAATCAATGCTCCAAACAAAACACTTTATAGGGAAATTGTGGTATCAGCTGTCCACTTTTCGTGCTGGGCTTTTAACTGACCAAAACAAGCCATGGATAGCTGTAGCTCGACTGCGCCTTGAAAAGAGCAATAAAAGTAAAGCTAAGTATTTAAATTTTGGTAGTTAATTGCGCTTTTGTAAAGCCTTCAAGCAATATGAAACAATCTTCTGTCAGTAACAAAGTAAAAGTTTAATAAATAAGAGTTACTGTGTGCATGATTGGTTGGTTTGGTTAGAAATAGAAACAACTGAGTTGCCAGTTCGAGTGTCGCTACGTTTTAAAAATAGTGAGAGTCGAAATAGCAGTGTAGTTAATTACGAGTTACAATTACGGATCCGTATTTTGTGTGATTTGTGTTGGGTTTCGTAACAGACTTGGGGTTTGGGACCTTAAATAATGGCATTATCGGGCTGTGTGCTGCTGTGAAGAAGATTGGAATGCACTTTTGAATAAAATATCAAGAATTGGTGGCAGCAGGTGTTGAATTTAGAAGATAATGTCTTGTAATTATGCAGAAGGTCTCTCTCCTTACGAAAATAAGGGGAAACTTGGACTTCCTGAGGTGAGAGAATTGTGCATAATTTAATTCATAATTCCCATAACTGCTTTGCTTAGCAACAAAGAGTTTGGATTTATGAGACTAGCAATAATTTAATTTTGGGTTTTTATATAGATTTTTGATGATCCGGCAACAGCGGATGAAAAAATTGAGAAATTAGTGGAATGGGTCAAGGCAGCAAAGCATGTGGTTGTGCACACAGGTAAATACAACTACTCTTGGCTTTACTATTTTACTACTCCAACTCTAATTGAAATTGGGGAGAAACTCTCAGAAGGTTTGTTGTAACTTGCAATTGTATTGTTGTTTTAAAACCAGGTGCCGGTATATCTACATCTGCTGGCATCCCAGACTTCCGAGGACCAAATGGCGTTTGGACGCTGGAGGAAAAGGGCGAGAAACCGAAAATGAATGTTTCATTTGATCTTGCAGCTCCTACATTTACTCATATGGCTATAAGTGCTCTCATTGAGTCAGGTAATACTTGTTCAATTTGCTGCTTGATAATTGTGCTGTTATCTCTACTTACCGTTTTTAATCTTACATTTGCTCTTTCCTTGTTATTAGGGTTCGTTAAATATGTCATTAGTCAGAATATTGATGGTCTTCATTTGAGGTCGGGTTTGAAACGTTCCAACATGTCTGAATTGCATGGCAATATGTTTGTGGCACAATGCTCCTACTGCGACAGGTGAACTCTTTTGTTCTGTACCCACTACCACTTTCAATTAGAAATTACCTATGTTATGTTATGTATTATAACTCTGTGTTTAAATTTGATTGCCTGCAGACAATTTATTCAAGGTAACGCAGTGCCTACAGTGGGGCAGAAGGAAATGGGCTTGGACTGTCCGTGGGTCAAAGCTGGTGGAAGAGCTTGTCGGGGAAAACTTCACGATAATATCTTGGATTGGGAACACAACCTTCCAGACCGTGATTTAGAAATGGCTGAAATGCACTCCGAGTAAGTTTCTGGGCTTTTTGAAATGGGTAGTAGTGATTTATTCGTATTAGATTTGCTAAGGTTTTATGCATTTCTAGGCTGTCAGACTTGAGTATCAGTTTGGGCACAACGTTGCAAATTGTGCCTGCAGGAAATCTTCCACTTCGTGCCAAAGCGAAAAGAAATGGTGGGAAAATGGTCATTGTCAATCTCCAAACCACAAAACATGTTAGTATTTATTGCGTGTGAAAAACAGCTAAAATATTTGATTATTAAATGCTTCTTCATTATTTCACTCTATCTTAAACTTGCTAATTGTTTGTAGCATAAGAAAGCAGATCTTGTGATACACCTACAAGTTGACAAAGTTCTCCAAAAACTTACAACAATGTTGGGTGTTCGAGTGCCGCCATATACTCCCGATGTTGATCCCACTAGACATATCAAACGGAGTATAGAAATGGGACTAAATCCCAAAAATCTGGATTGGACCATTTCAGGTACTACAAGTAATCTAAGCAGTAGGATTACAAACAATACAAAATCGTAATTTATGAACACTATTAACCGACAATCATTAATCTGCGATTCGTTTTCAGCCTCATCCCTGACAAAATTGAAGGCCTTGCTGGAGGCGAGAAAAGGGAAGGTTACAGACATAAAGCCTCGAAATACTCGGAAAAGACGCAGACCTGCAAATCAAAACGACGACTCGAGCAGTGACGAGAGTGAAATTCCAAAACCCAAGTTTACGGTAAACGACGACGACAAGCTACCTCATCAAAGGCGCTCTTCATCCTCATCTAATCAAGTAGACATCTCATTAGAGCAGCCTCAGACTTCTTATGGTGTTCCTTTGGATCTTTCAAGTTCATTACCACTCCCCTCACCGGAAAAACAGAAGCAGGAAGTGAAACAAGAAGTAGAAGAGCAAGTTGAACAAAAAGAAAGTGGTATTGATGTCAAGTCCAGTATCAATGGTGACAGTCAACCATTAATCAATAATATTTTGCCTTTTCCATCCACTCCTTCCTCCACTATTCACTCTGTTAAACTCGAAGAGATTATAGTTAACTTGAAGAAAGAGCACGAACTTAATGAGCAGAGAAATCAGGAGTGAAAAATGAGCAAAACTATTATTTACATCACTTTCCGTTCTGGTTCTACCTTACCTAATGCTCGAAAAAGTCCAACTGTATTATGAAAAAACCATAATGAGAAACTAAAACCTACATCACCATAGTTAACACTCATTTTCATTTTCACAGAAACACTAATAGTTTGCGAAGCGAAGCCACAGATAAATGCTGTTGACATTTAGCAGGTTGCTTCTTCCAAATGTTTGATTATGTTGTTAATGTTAACTTCCTCACTTTGCAAGCTGAGTAATATCAGAACCCCCAGACCCTCAGGATCCTTCAACAGAGTCTCGGATTTCATGTGTTCATTTTTATTTTCTGCCTTTGTAACGATAATAGACAATAGGTATACCTACCTACTACTTACATACAGTTAGTCATATCGTTATGAACTGTTTTTTTTCTTAGACATACTTACAATTACAATGAGTTTCAAATGTTAAAATGAAATTGTTATAGCTATTAGTGAGTAAATGAATAGAAACCTTGTCCGAATTAGTAAAAATGTTATGTAGTAAGTTTTTTTTTATGTATTTTAAGATATTATGTACGTAAACTTTTACTGACATGCAAAAAACTATGCAAGACGAAAAATGTGCCGGATATTATTTAGACAAAAGTGTCAGTGCAAAAAGTGGCGCCTGAAATTATGTATTAAGTTTGGTGTAAGTTTTAAAGTAATTTGTGAATTTACTAACTAGCAAATTAATAATTAGCCAACCTTTGAAAATGGTTTGTTTTGTGTGGACAAAATATACACAATGTAAATTAGGAAGGTTGACAATTGACAGCCAGCCACCGACATGGTGACGGATTTTTATATGTCGTAGTCTCTAACATTATGCAATTCACGGAAACTGACGTTTCTTCACTTCCTTTAAAACCTGTAAGATGATTGATAGCGGTAAAAGATTTTCTGTACACGAAGTATTATTATTGTTGAAATAATAGAAAATGTTGGTTTGATGACAAAAGCTTTAAATTAGTTGTAATTATAATGTGATCGTTTATTTCAAGAGGCTATCATTTCATAAATCACATGCGTTGTTTTGGACCTGACACTATAACACATGGTTACTGATTACTGTTAGTTAAACCAAAGCATACCTATTTGCATGAGCAATTGAGCATGTATTTAAACTTCAAGGTGCCAATATAATCCAGCTATTTATCATCATGAATCATGAAATAGAAGCTCTAAAAATACAAACTAAAAAATTCTAGAACCAAAGTTGATTTTTTTCTGACTAAATCGATTTTATTCATTACTTATCTGGTGGCATCTACACATTTATTGGAATCAGGACCCTGCCTGACTTTAAATAAGTAAACCAAGACTGAACCGTTTCGTCGCTCCCACCCCATTTTCAACATCAACGCATATTTCGCTATAATACGACTGATTTTGAGTTTGATGGCCTTTACCAAGGAAATGATTTTACTACTACGTAGGAACAAATGGAGCTCTTCTGATTAATGATTCTGGTGGCGCATGGCGATTTCTTATTTAGTACCTCCCTCCTTGCTGTAAATCAAAAATACAACTCTGTATTAAATTACATTGGCGATAATTATCTGAGAAAAAGCAATCAAAAACGCTTATATATAGTGACTAGTTCCCCCTCTTTATACATCTTACTAGCGAATATTGATATTGATAAATTGCTTACGTTAATGGCCTCGATTTCAACCTCATCAAGTGGGCGGCGACGATATCGTAAGGGTAACTGCCAGTCCTCGATAGTTGGTAACGCTATTGTCGCATTAGGTTTTGTAGGACTAGTTGGTGCGCTGGAAGTTGCAGCCCGTGGAGCTAACGAGGCCGCCGAAGAAGGCGCTGAAGCACTAACGGTAGTAGAGTGACCTGCAGCTTCATCCGCCGGGGCAACAAAATATATTGTTATTATATATTGGAAACCTGCGTATTTTTTAAAACAACTAATGGATTTGTAATTATAATTTATTATACCTCCACCATATCGAAACTTGATCATGGGAACATGTGGCTTCAGGGACTGTTTATACAATATAAATTAAACATAATTAACACTCCACACCTGCACCAAAATTGAAACTGGATAATCACAGACACGGGAACCGAAGGGCTTCTTTACCTTAACAGCCTGGAAAACAGCTGCTGGTGATGGCTTCATCACGGACTTAAAAAATGTCTTTACTTTTGAGGAGATCGACTGCGACATTTGAAATATAATCAAGTCTTTTTAAAAGTTCATACACACTTTACACATTCAAATTGGTCACATATGTTCCCTCCCACTTTTACAACAACCCTCACACGTATCAACACCACCGCATGCTCTTACTACTATCACACCCAAACTACAACAAACACTAACTTGTACGCAATGTACTTTTTGATAATGTTCAAAATTCGAAACCTAAATTAATTAGCACCTTACCACGTTTACTCTATTTACATAAAACGCCTCAAAATTATCACACAATTCGTTTCATTGGTTAAATTATTGTTGCAGTCCAGTCTGGTCAAGTTCATTAAAATCCGACCATTAAAAGCGCCTAGGCCCAGCATAATTTTTTCACACAAGGCATCAGCTGCTAACCATTGTAATGGAATCCATGTGTGCAGGTGAACGGGCAGATTGATTCCAGGAACCAGTGACCGTATTTACAGCAACCAAAACGCGTAATTCCAGCAATCGACTTGAATGCAACTCCAGGAAACAGCATCCCACAATTCTAGCAACCAGAAACCAAAACTCCAGCAATCAACCCTCCAAGTCTCCATTCTCCAACCAACTAGCATTACGGGATGTTGGTTGATGGAATGGAATTGCAAAAAAGTTGGGGGTGCCAGAATTGGTTGCTGGAATTACGGGTTGTAGTTGCTTGGTGATTTCTGCCCTTTACGATGAGATGAGAGTCGAGTGAGTCGAGTCTCATGCACATCTCAAGTAGTAAAAATGTAATGTACGTCTAAGTCTAAATGTAAACACTGGCTGAGGCTGAACAGTGTTGGTATTGGTATAGCAGGTGCATGAAATGTTTTGTTGATGTGTGATGCAATGGCAAATCACAGTTTGTATGAGTAGGTAAATGATCCCGTCAAAAGTGTATATGGAAGTAGCGAACCTAACGATGATATCATATTGCTCCTGCATTAATTGTAAGTTAATTTAATGATTGATGAAGTGCATGCAGTTACTTTACCCCTTCTTCTGGAGTGAAGCAATACTTTAGCTACTTTTGTTTTTATAATAACCAGAATGCGCAAAAATGATGAAATGTACGAAAGATTTCCTTTGATTTGGGACAATGCGGCAAAATGTCAGTTATGAGCTTTGCTACCTCAAGACTAACAATTTAATCCACTTTGAAACTAGACCAATATCGGTGGACTCCTGTTTGAAACAATGGTTTGGTAATTTACTGCCACTAGTTTTGGTAATTAGGCATAATTCTTAGCAAATTCTAAAAATTCGGACGGACATGAAGCGAAAAGGTGGAAGAGAGTGAGACTATGAAACAGGTGCGGTGCAGGTGAATTATGAGACGTCAAGTGAGAAAAATGGTCAAGACTCTTTGACTCAAGATAGACTTTTGCGTTGACAGAGAATGAGAATGATTGAGGTGAGGATTGAATTGAACTAGTACCAACCAAGAAGTAAATACCAACTACTTACAGGCTTATAAAAATGTACTTGTACACTTTACATCTCACAAATTTCGTCATTTTGCTTTTCTGCTTTTCTCTTTTGGCTCAGCTCTTGCTTTCGCCTTCTCCGGCTGACTCATTAAATCAACAAGAGAAGATATGTATCCAAATCCACGTAACTTGCATCCCCAACTATTAAAATGTTAGTAAAGTAGAACGAACAAATGTATCCTCCTCCTCTTCATTTCTGCGTGTTCAGATTGTCAGTGCAAATCATCAACAGAAGAGGAAATATGTTTTATGAATTTATACTGCGTTTAGCTTTTAAATAATAAATGTTTCGTGATTTTCCTGAAATAGTTAGAACGTCTAAGAAGAATAAAAAGTGAAGAAGGAACCCCGTTTATGCGGGTAGGTAATAATAATTAGGATAGCGCTGTGAAAGATATAAAGTGAAAACCAAGATTGAGGATTAAGTGCTAATATCATCATCATTATTGAAGCATAATATATGACGTTTGACTTGACAGAACACGTAAGTCATTCATCATTAAAGATACAAGACACAATTATATTATTTATATTTATATAACTTATCTATTTGTACAGTATGATGCACCAGCATCATTATAATAGTGATAGTTTGGCCATTTACGTTTTATGTGTTTATCAATAGCGATTTGGAAACCATCTTTTTTTGCCCCCAAATATTAAATTTTATCAAAATATTTTGAGGAATTTTTCGTTAGCAAAAGTTATCTGCGGTTTCTTCCTGGGACTGTAAATAAAGTCAGGTTCATTGCCGGTATGCAAAATCGCTATTTGCTAGTTAGGAGTACTTTTTGTATCACCATTAAATGCCCAACTTTTGCAGACTGAACATTACCTCAATCTGACTACATTAAAAATATGCTGCTAAATTAAACTTTTATTGATGTGACTTTCATCAAAATACCTCCATGCTCATTTTTTAAATTCAACATTTTAATGATATATGTACCCGTATTATTGTGTGTCTCAATCTCAATATAACGTAGTTTCCTTTGTTCTCTCCTTTTATTTCGTATAGACAGCAATTTTGCGACTTATCCTGAAGCAGCAATACGCAGACGTTATTGAATCTCAGCCCAAATAGTCGGTAGATATCCGCAGCAGTCGGAAATCCGATACGGGTAGAGAGGTACAAAACAGTGTGCCTTGCCCACCCTATAAACCAGGAAGCGTTCCTACTCCCAACGTGTATGGAAGTTCCAGGATCACAAGGAAAATCGATCAGTGGCTGGCTAATGAAGTAGATACCAATGAGCTGCCTTACGAGCCTTATCCTTACTGGATTTTTTCTGTAAAAATGCACAGGGCGTTGACTTAACCAGGAGAGAAATTTTAATTTTCGACATATTTAACTACAAGTTAAATTTAGTTTGCAAGCAAAATGGGATCGTTATTTCGAAGTGAAGAGATGGCATTATGCCAGCTCTTCTTGCAAAGTGAGGCAGCTTATGCGTGCGTGTCTGAGTTAGGGGAATTGGGATTGGCGCAGTTTCGAGATGTAAGAAAAATTAATATTTAAGACCTTTTGATTGTGGTGCTGGTGATTGTGACTTTTTTCTCAAATAATGATAATATTTTACTCTACAGCTTAATCCGGATGTGAACGCTTTTCAAAGGAAATTCGTCAATGAAGTCAGACGTTGTGATGAAATGGAAAGGAAGCTGCGGTACTTGGAGAAGGAGATTAAAAAAGATGGAATACCAACAATGGATTCTGGTGAATTGGTGGAGGCACCGCAACCCAGAGAAATGATTGACCTCGAGGTATAATGACTCATCATGCACTCATTATTTTTGTAACTTCTAATTTACATATAGTTTGTGGTAACGCGACTTTTAGTATGTGGTAATTTAATTTTTAATTCTTGGTTTTCTTCGAATGTATTTTTGTAGGCCACGTTTGAAAAACTTGAAAATGAATTGCGTGAGGTCAATCAAAATGCGGAGGCGCTCAAGAGGAACTTCTTGGAACTCACAGAGTTAAAGCATATATTAAAGAAAACTCAAGTTTTCTTTGATGAGGTATGAGAATAAACTTAATTCATCCATATCTGTTCTAAATTCCATGAAATTTTTGTATCCAAATATAGAGAGGGTTTTATTTCATTAATTTTCATTTTTTTTTGCGAATTTTTGTAAAGTGATTCGATTGCTATATGCTAGGTAATATCGTAATTGAATAGTTTATCCCTTATTTTTTAAAGACAATTTTATGTGAATCGTAATTACTTTATTAAGTGTCCTTATTATGTACGTTATCGTTCAATTATTAGTTCGTTCGACGAATTTTAATTTCAGTAACGATTATAGTTGAGTGTTGCGGTCTATTTTCAATGCATTCTATCTATTATGAACAAAGTACTGCTTAAATCTTAAAGTATTTGTAGTGTTAAATAACGAAGTATATGGATCCTCTTGTTGGAATTTCCATACTACTAGTAAATGACAGTAAAGCTTTAGTCGGTATTTATAACTAGAGCCGTGTATCGCCAGTGATTTATGTATCAGCCAAATATATAGCTTCGTACTCTCACTCAACAAGGCTAAGTAGACTGTCAATTTATTTATAATTTGTAGAAAGCTTGTGTTTAATTTTTGCCATTTAATTTTGCTTTTCACGGTACAAATGTATTCCTGCTTTCGTGCAATGATTTAATCACCCATCGGACAAATGATTATGGACGTTCCTGCCTGAAATATACCTTGGATATCGCTGCTTGTTATGTTTTCGTTCCGTTTTTATTCCGTTTTCATTGACCCGACCATTTAACAATGAGCAGATAGATTATGTGTCATTTTGTCATAATGAATACACCTACTCGCAGATGGCAGATCCAAGTCGAGATCAAGACGAACAAGTGAATTTGCTTGGAGAAGAAGGTCTAAGAGCTGGGGGCCAGTCTTTGAAGTTGGGGTAATGGCTGATGCTTTAGCAGTTCTATACTTACTCTGCGTGTGTGTCATAATTTAACTGAAATTGCACCTTTGCTTTTGACTTAATGCTATTGCCAGGCGTTGCAGCAGCATTTTATTATTAAATGCCGGGTTTAAATGGTAGACACCTGTAAACCCGGCATTACATTGCCAGTCAAGCGTTACAGGCTTTGGTCCCTTTACTATAGATAAATGCACTTGGTTTTCTTGTATATTTTCTATACCACCTAACCCAACTACTAAAAACACTATATACGCTACGAGACTTTTAAATAGATCACACGGTTCTTGTCCAAAATCCATTTTCTGGAGTGATATTAGAATGCATTGGAGAGTCGACCACGTTTTCGTTATCAGTAAGATTCAAATAAAAATACACAAGTATGGTGGTAAGGTGAGGTTATTGTAGCAGTGAAGTTGTTAAAATTGAAAAAAAATAGTTACATGAGAGGAGTTCAAAGATGATATAAGGTTCAGTTAGGAAAGCCGGTAATTCTCAATTACCGACTTGTGTGTTAATGTATTGTCATGTGTTTATTTGAAAAGCGAGAAACTAGAACGGATGTTGATGATTCATTGACGGCGAACTTGATTGAAGAATCTGTTTATGGTACCAATATGATGGACCTCGCCACTAAAACTGGAGGACAGTTGGGGTATTTTTTTCTTTTTGTTTTATGCATCCACTATCCTTGAAAAGATTTAAAGTGACCAAAGCCTACTGAGAACTAAAATCTTCTTTCTGTAAATTATATAATATTTATTTACTCAAACTATTATGCATTATTAATACATAACTAACCATGATTTTGTTCTTTAATTCTCATTCAAATACCACAGTTATTATTATTTTATTGTGTGTGTGCCTGTTTTTAGGTTTGTGGCTGGTGTCATTTTGCGAGAACGGATACCTGCGTTTGAACGGATGTTATGGCGAGCATGTAGAGGAAACGTATTTCTGCGTCAAGCGGAAATAGATAATCCATTGGAGGATCCAGCTACTGTGAGTGGCTAATACGAATAAATCAAGAACAATTTTTGAAAATAAAAACAAGCATAATACTAACCATCTTTTTTAATTCTGTTGAATTCACAGAGTGATCAAGTGTACAAGAGTGTGTTCATAATATTCTTTCAAGGAGATCAGCTCAAAACACGTGTAAAGAAAATATGTGAAGGTTTCAGAGCAACATTGTATCCATGTCCAGAAACTCCAAACGATCGTAGAGAAATGGCCATTGGTGTGATGACCCGTATTGAAGATTTAAATACTGTAAGCTATTTAGTTTAATGGAAGATGCACTTTTTGAATATTTCACTACATTAAAGCCTTTGTTATGATCTTCTTAGGTTCTAAGTCAAACTCAAGACCATAGGCATCGCGTGTTAGTCGCAGCTGCAAAGAACATCAAAATGTGGTTTACAAAGGTCAGGAAGATCAAGGCCATCTACCACACGTTAAATTTATTCAATTTGGATGTAACCCAAAAGTGCTTGATTGCTGAATGCTGGGTTCCAGTTTTGGATTTAGAAGCCATTCATCTGGCTCTGCGTAGAGGAACTGTAAGAATTTTTATGACTAATGACTACGAGTATGGTAATTCATAATTTAATTCGTGATATGGGATTATATTTTTCTCTAACAGGAAAGGTCAGGAAGCTCAGTTCCTCCAATTTTGAACAGAATGGAGACAAAAGAAATACCTCCGACTTATTTTCGATTGAACAAATTTACAAAAGGATTCCAGAATCTCATTGATGCGTACGGAGTTGCTGCATACAGGGAAGCGAATCCTACGCCTTTTACTATAATAACATTCCCGTTCCTATTTGCAGTCATGTTTGGAGATCTTGGTCACGGGTTGCTGATGACGTTGTTTGCAGGATGGATGGTTATGAATGAGAAACCTTTGATTGCTAAAAAGTCTACAAATGAGGTACTTGTTTAAAAAATGCTATCAAATGCAAATGTATTTTTCTCATGAAAACTCCAATTAGATTTAAAATTGACTTTGTTTTCTAGATATGGAATATATTTTTTGGAGGTCGATACATTATACTCTTGATGGGATTTTTCTCAATGTATACTGGGCTAATATACAACGATGTGTTTTCAAAGTCGTTGAACTTATTTGGCTCGGTTTGGTACGTACCAGGCAATAATGCGGCAATATTTCGTCGCAAAACGACAATGTTAGATCCCAAAAATGCGTTTGCAGATACTTCATATCCTCTTGGAATGGATCCTGTGTGGCAGGTTAGAAAAACGAATTCAAAGTAAAGCTTTACGATTATGAAGTAAATTTTGCTAATGTCATTGTTTCGAAAATATTTTAGGTCGCAGAAAATAAAATCAACTTCCTGAATGCATACAAGATGAAAGTTTCCATAATTATCGGGGTCATTCATATGATGTTTGGTGTCCTTGTCGGGTTATGGAATCATCAATTCTTCCGAAGGCGAATGAACGTCATTTGTGAATTCATCCCACAAATCATCTTCATGGTATTCCTGTTCTTCTACTTGTGCATTCTCATTTTCCACAAATGGGTTAATTACTCTGCTATTGCTGGTAAGTGCTGGAAAGGAAATTAGGCTATCTGCCATTTGATTTACTCATGCGTCGTTTTTCTTACTAAACACATTATGATTTTGAATAGATAAAGATCCTGCTCTAATAAATGAAGGAGCTCACTGTGCCCCGTCTGTATTGATTACGTTCATTAACATGGTTCTGATGAAAAGTTCACAAAAGGTTGGCGAGTGTGAACCATATATGTATGCTGGCCAAGAGGGATTCCAACGGTTTTTGGTTTTTATTGCACTTCTCTGTGTTCCATGGATGTTGTGTGCTAAGCCATACCTTATTCACAAACAGCGACAACTGCAGCATAACAAAGTATGTTCAATTCATTGTGCGATGTGTGACGTAAAGTGAGTGAAAACAGATTAATTATACTCGTCTGTTTTGCTTTATTTATAGTTCGACAATGTAAATGGAGGTGGCATTGTTGATGAAACTGGCGCATCACAGCTTCAGCCTGGAGAGGGAGCAGCTCCAGCACCGACCGGTGGACATGAAGAGGAGGAAAGCTTTCAAGACATCTGCATTCATCAAGGAATACACACGATTGAGTATGTCCTTGGATGTGTCTCAAACACTGCCTCATATCTCCGACTCTGGGCGTTAAGTTTGGCTCATGCCCGTAAGTAAAATGAAGCTGTTTTAACTGTGCATATGTGAATGAATATGAATTGTGCACACATTGGTTTTTTAAATATCAATACAGAACTATCCGAGGTCCTGTGGGGCATGGTCATGAGAATCGGCTTGGCACAATCTGGATGGTACGGCGGCGTAGTTCTATGGGCGATATTTGCTGCTTGGGCTACCCTAACGCTGGGAATATTGGTTCTAATGGAAGGATTGTCTGCATTTTTGCACACTCTCAGACTGCACTGGTAAAAATAATTCACCTATGAATACTTTTTAAAATTATTTAAAGTCAATCTTGATTGTACATGACGCATTTATGTATACATATGTTGTTTAATAGGGTGGAGTTTCAAAATAAGTTCTACGCTGGAACTGGGTACTCCTTCCTGCCTTTCTGTTTCGACACAATAATAGAGGCAGCACAAAATTCAGAAGTGGATTAACTCTGATCAAACGATGCTTTGATTCAACTGTTTTAGTCTATGGTTGGCAGCAAATCAGAAAGGGGTGTTGGAATTCTATATTCCTTGTCAAGTTATAATTGTAACAAACAACTTGTCATTGCATTATAAGAGTTTAACGTTAGTTCTCAAGTTATTCACGTATCATTGTAGAAGTCTGCGATCGAACATTCGTTCATAGTCTTTTTAAAACGTGATTTTGTTATTATTATGTTGGTGCTTTTTTTACATATCATTTTTGCAATCTACAGAACATCGGGTCGATCATTACATGTTTTAGTTTAAATTGAGGTTGAACATCATAATCATTTTGGAATGACTCCACGAGGATCATTTTGTGTCCTGTAATAGTTTCTTTGTAAAACTACATACCTAACTTGACATAATATTTTTCGTGTCATGCATTGGGGCTCTTGGGTGTTCCGATACGTCACCTCACTAATACTGGTGACTTGTGTCACTTGTGTGCTTAAATGCGTAAAAGGTAAATCGTCCTTGTTTGTGAGCAGAATTTTCATATTTGAAACAGTAAGTATTATTATGTAACATGACAAATATAGAATAATTGTCAGTATTTTGTGTCACAAGTTTTGTAAAATAACAAGCGTTGATCGTGTTATCTTTTCCTATGAGTGTGCACTTCCTTGCAATAGATCTTACTGGCAGCTCGAGAAATCTCACTTAATTTCTGATTACATATAGGTAAATTAATTTATTATTTAGGTTCTATGTTTATACACATATTCTGGTTGAATGTGAAATAATAAAATACTAGTTTATTAGTCGCGAACTGATATAGCTTATATCGAACGACAAGTGAACCTAAAAGCTAAACACTCCTGATATCGTGATATTATTTTTTTGCAACTAATTGTTAACCCTAATATATATGTTCTACATTATTGGTGTGAAGTACATTAAAAGCCGACAAATTGTACCGCTTTGAATTTTGTTTGCTATGATTCTGTTACAAACTATGAACGATTTTAGAAAAATCTGATGAATGAAAAAATGAAAAGGTAGCAATAAAATTATAGTTGAAAAAAGAATTCTTGATCTACTTCTTTGTATTTTATTTCGACAAATGTCGTTAATGCAAAATAATCAATCAACATAACATTTCCTGCATATGTATAAATTAGTAATAGCTGTTTGTAACAGACAAACTTCTCTGCTCTGCTCCCTAAATCAACTGGAGAGAAATGTTTGCAATGGTTTTTCTCTACAAAGAGTACAACTTTAAGGAATTGTTTTCCAAAATATACATAAAGGTTATATAAAAGTTACACGCATATCACCGACTTCCAAGACTAGTGGACATAGGGTCGCTGTATTAATTAGCATTCATAAATGAGTGGAACTGAGTTAAGTCCAGCCAAATTTACAAGATTCCATCATGTTTCTCAGGTAAGGTCATTTGGGTTTGCAGATGAATGAATAACTGAACTACAAAAATCGTTCAGTGAAGAGTCTACTACTATGCGTATTCATTCAACTAATCTGCAATAGCACCACCTTAGTACTTTGTAAGAACCCGTGGCAAAGTTGCCGAAAATGTTTTCTCATGATAGGGAGGGAATAGAAAATTTTGCTTTCATTATTTAGCAAAAAAGTTGCTGTCTTTCGAACAAAAGCAATACTCAAGTCTCTCTTGATTTGTTTTGGAGATACAAACCACAAGCCAAAGTCCGGTAAGTCCAATGAAGTACGGTGAAATTATGAACGTACATTTTACATTTTTACAACTCCGTGAAGAATCTTTAGTACAAAGTAAGCCTAATTTTCCGGTTCTCTCGTCATCAATGTTTCTTACCGATTACATTCAGCTTGATTTACATTTCAATTATTTTGAGGTCAGCGTTTATCTGTTCGTTTAAACCTACAACATTATGCATTCTTTGGAATCTTGTAGCATTCCCTCTTCCATTCTCCGTAAAAGTAATTAATATATTTTAAGTAGAAGCAGGGTACTAGGGCTATCGGGACAGAACATTGAGTTGAAATAAAACTACTACTACCTCCAGAACTAGCAGACAAGATTTGCAGGCTGCTTGAACTTTTGTGTTTTATGCATCAATTAACCTATATACATAAGTAATTAGGTAATGTATATCAGCAATAAAATACTCATTGCTCATTGCAATATTGATTTGAAGGGAAGAATTATACCATTTCTCTTGGTGCTTACGTGAGTATGAGTGTATAAAAAGTGTCATTCTTGGAATAGAAAAGGACATCATTCTAATACCTACGACAATACCAAGCACCTGGACTCAAAATGTTTTATAAAGCATCAAGAATCCGAATATTTAAATTTATCATCATATTTAGGTCCGGTTTGGGTTTATGTCAAGTAACGCAAGGGATAGTAAATGAGTAATTTCAAGTCTCGCAGTTATAGATGATGGAAATTCACATTTACAATAGTATATTTTACCATATCCGCATTTAGCATTTTATCTAAAAGTTGTGTATAGCTGATTGGTTGAGCATTTAGTATGATGTTATAAAACCTTATAGATATTTTATTCATGTTTAATTTTAGTATAATCAAATTCGCATCATCTAGTTACAGAATGCCTTATAAAAAGCTACAATTTTACAGAAAGCGTGTAATGCAATTAGTATGTATATAATGCTGATTACTAATGGAATTTCATTGCTGGAGTGGTACCTATTTCTACTTTCTAAAAAACCTGGATTTTATTTTAGTTTTATACATAATATGCTTAAAATATTGCATGATGATGTTATGCCTACTTTAGTTTGGATATTTGGATATTCTTATAAAAGTGAATCTTGAATTGCTCGTCCACAATGTCCAAAATAGCATCTACAATTCTAGACGAGACAACATTCATCCATTCCATATAATAGTTCGTTCCCCTCGTTTTTCTGTTCACGTTGCTACCACCTAACCTAAAGGTACAAATACCCTTACATAAGACTTGCACAGTTTGATTCAAACAAGTGGTATGTATATATCATATCAGTGGATGCGAGGCAAATATCTGATTATTAGTTTTATTTTCTTCTTACACATTTTATGTACTTGCCATGCAATAATGACTCCAGCAGCAAAAATATATTATGTGAGGCTGGTTTCACTCTCTGCGGGTGAATATAGAGCGTTGGTTGGAAGTTACAAACGTGAGTAGCATGTCTCTTCATAGTATACTTGATGATAATATATACGCATGCATTACATAGACGCAAAGAAACTTTGAAGCCATAAAAAGCGCTTCATAGTTTTAGTATATAATTGTACAGTGGATTGTAAAAAATACTGATTTTCATTTCATGGATAGCCTTTTCGCGTTTGTATGTGGTAATGATGAAAGTAGGATGGGCAAGCATCCTGGCCAGACTATGCTTTTCTCTTACACACAAAATATTATTTTTAATGCCTGTGTCTTTTTTGCATGAAATGAATGCATGGATATGATATGATGATGTACATAATATACTTATGGTGTCTGACGGAATGGATGAGTTGACGATGGAACAGAACAGACAATCTTTTATTGTTCTTCAGTAAACTCGCCGTTTGCAGTTTCCCTATGTGTACGACAGTACATGTACATCTACCTAGCAAGTATCAATATCTTAACAATATACGCTACAAAGAATCGCCTCAGGGTCATTCCATGCCGAGATAGCGTCGGTTGCGGTGGCTTGGTCAGTTCAAGAAATAGGGTTCATAAGAAAACGATATTTTTCTCAAAAGATCCTTGTGCAGTCAGTCTATCCGGATCATTGCGATCACAAGTACTGGCCGTTTTCCCTGCAACAACGCATCACATTTAAGAAATTAAAATTTTTACTAATATTTTCAGTGCTACAGAATTTGCAAACTACTGAAGAAGACCAGGTAAGTAAAGTAAAAGTTTCAATAAAACTGGCATGATATTTTTTAAATAAAGACCCGAAAAGTGTTTTTTTACATGGATGCAAACAAACATCCCTAACTGTTGGTCTTTAAGATTTAAGCTTTTCGTGAGACATTGTTATAATTTTGTTTTTCATTTTGTTGATTTTGTTATTAGCAGTGTGTGAAATAACTGGAAACGGAGTGAAACGGAGCTTTTCCCAGAAGAAACATTAATGGCTGGCTCTTTGCGTTCCCCGGTTTTACACCGACGACGGCAGAGCCACATCAGCGCAATGCACGTACACATCCCTTTTGTGGAACGTGCTACCTTCTCTACCACCAACAACTTGTTGCCGGTTAGCAGCTCGCTGTTGCAGGAAGGTGGATCTTGATGGCTGGATTGTCTACTTGAATCTCCAGTGAAATCATGGCAAGGATGGAGGATGCTCTCTTGTCGCCGCCACGCCTGAGGGAATAAAAAGCCATTGGCACCGGCTTGCTCTCAAGCTTACATCAAAGAACCCACTATGCATCCCCACTATCGACATACATTACCCTATGATGCCGATATTTGGATTTGGAGAGAAGGGCTTGGGCACACACCGGGACTCGGACAACTTGTGAAAATCATCGTGTTTTCTACCGTCTAGTTCAGTTCCGTTTCTTGCTCCGTTGCATATACTTCGGAATTTCATTCAATTGTGGGAACAGAATTCAACGTTCGGGTTATCGGTCCAATTTCCTTCTACCGGCATAGGAAGCACTATATAATTGGCAGGTAAGCGAATATTTTTACTTAAAATCGACTACCTTCACTTTCCTATAATTCTATCCTACTTTCTTCTCTTAACTGGTACTGTTTGCATTGACATAGCACAACTTATTTCGGCAGTTAATTTAACGTGATTAACTAGGGTGCATACTATTTATAGCTAGCCTACACATAATAGAATCGATTTCACCGGTGCGGTGCGTTTATACAGCTTTTCATTAGTCATTACGCATTGATTTTAATCCTCACTTTCTGCCAGTTTAAGCCCCGGTTTAAAAAGATAAGCAGATTGAAACGGATTAGCAGAAGGAAATCCTAACATTCATTTATACTCTGTTCTAACATCCTAAGCGCATTATAAATTATCATATATGCATACGCATAAATGAAAGGTTATCCATACGTTCCAAGTTGTGTGGAGTAGATATTTTATGCCGTTTTTAGTGAAGCTACTTTTACTTTTTATCATTTATGTGATATGCGTCTCACTGTCAACAGTTTAGCTATCATTATTATCATCATCCTTATCAGTCATGAACCATTAGTGTGCATAATTTCCTCCGTTTATAGGACATATAGGCATGAGAACACACAATGCATCATATCTGAATAGACAAGTAAAATATGTTTTCATAAATACTACGCTTCACAGCTATTTATACCTCTCACGTTAAAAACGTTTCTAGTTGCTTCATGAATAGCAAATAAGGTCATTTTTTTTGAATTTGCGTATTTGTACGAAAGCCTTTTCCGGTGGATTTCTTGATACCTTTTTTTGTAATTTGAATCGAATAGCGTTATAAAGGAAATTTGCATGTCATAGAAAGAACTCGTACATGAAAAAGGCAAGCGCAACACTAGTTTTTAACTTGCAAGAAAAACTTCTGACAGTTTGCAAGCGTATTATATTTCATAGATCATTCGTGCAAGCAAGGAAGTTAACATGTTGCATGTGATGTGACAGATGGTGAGTAGATATTGGTGAGGCGAGGCAGAGAAAGAGAGCATCCAAGTATTTTTAGCATGTATTATGCATCTAGGGCAGAAAAAAATGCTTGTTTGTAGTTTTTAGCGTCCCTAGTTTCATGGGAAAAGTTGAAAACATAATTTGTGATAAGATGCGTATACCCGACCGTCCGTGAAAACATCACCGTGTGCATTTTACAAAACGGGGCTTCTCAGCTTCTTCTTTAAAATAAAATAGGTAGTCATTTCTAAAGAACTGCATTGTTGTGTGTTAACTTCAACCGTCAAAAACCGGTGAGCAGAAGGAAAATATCCCTCGCAAGCAATTTTCCTCTCTTTGCATTCTGCTTTCTCATGAGCACACCTGGAACACAGCAATAATAAGTAGAACAAGAAAAGGTGAGAAGCTTGTCCCGCGTCTTCTCTCACAAAACAAAGATGCATTTTACGATTCACAATAATACCTACGATCTAAGCTTGTTGAGAGATGACGGGTACATATAAATCCCTTCCAAAAATTAGTTTTTTCATATGTCGGCCAAAGAATATTAACCTTATCTTCTGTCTAAGAAGTAGCGTTATAAATGGGAAGTGATTAGGGATAAATCTCAATTTTTATTTCCTCAACGGTCAAAAATCTGTCATAATGATAGGGCAAAAATACTGCAGCATATATATACATTTAGGTAGTTGGAATTGGAATAGCGATTCAGGTAGTTTTACCTTTCTGAAAGCTTCATCGCATTGTTTTCTTATATAATAATAATAATATAGATAAAATGAAACGAAAAAACACAATAGCTTGGGAAGGTTGCATTCACTGGAATTCTGGAGGGTAGAAAAAGAAGAAGAAAAAACACGGTAATCATTTTTTCTAAAAGAAATAAGGGGGAATGAAAATCAGTTGACTGCATTCTTCATTCTTTCTGGTGGGTAAAGATATCTTCCCCTCAGACAAAATGGAAAAACTTTTCTGATTTGTCCGTTAGTCATTAGGAAAAAAGGATCTTTACGTGAGAATCGAAAAAAAGGAGTCTCAATGAGAAATAGAGAGGGACTCAAAGATACACTTCTTTGGAATTTTGGGAAGATATTATGATGATTATTCTTCAAAGTTGGATGCTCGTTGATTGGTTCAATAGAAAAGAGAAGCAAAAGCACACACATATAAGATGTATTAATAATCTCACCTGAACATTTTTTGGGTACATGAATAGATTTGAGATAAAAAATTTATTTTTCCTGACGGGTATCACACTGTATGTACATATAATAGGTACATTCGACTTGTTTCTACATCATCACCGTCTTCCCTCTTCCCTGCATTAAGTCTGTAGGTAGTAGAATTAAAAGGTATGGACAGAATATATATATATTTTTTTCAATGGCATCATGGACACCGAGAGAATAAGATTACGATGGAAGGGGAAAAAGTGCCTACCTTCTTTCCATCCATCCATGCTAATCTAAAATGGAATAAGGGAAGGTAAAAATCTTGCATCTTGAAAAGGTGTACATATATGCATGTAGCCGTTGTCGGTTGAGAAGAGGTAGAGAATTGCTAGGTGGGAGAAAGAAAAAAAACAAGAGGGGTGGCTTCTTCATAGCATTTTTTTCTTACCTTGCGTTGCTCGTTCGTTGGAAGAAAAAGAAGGTTTATGATTTTTACCTTTACATAAAAAGCAACGCGAGAAGTAGGCAAGTAGAAAAAAACACTTTGTTGAAACTTAAAAGTAATAAAATTCATTCGCTCGCTGTTCCATCCATAAATGACGGCTGGTTCTTTTTATTATTTGGTAGAAAAGAGGCTTGTTGTTGTGTAGCGTAGATGCAAAGTATGTAGGTACCTAATATTCTACTTAAACACATATTATACACCTTCAGGTAAAAAATGTTATGCATGGGATTTGGAATGCGTGTGTAATAGAGCGTTTTGCAGTTTTATTCTTTTTCACAAGAAGACGACCAACTTGAAATGCAAAAGAAATGTATATATGAAGCAAATAAAGAACGTATGGCTTGTTATGCACAATGCACAATAAAAAGGTACATTTTCATTCGGAACCTACCCACCACAAAGCGAAAAGAAGGAGAATATAAAAAAAACTTATCGTTTCAAGGTATTATGTATGAAGCGGCATTCGGTGAATTTTTTCCCTTCATTTTGTAACTACATTTTCCACAAGTCTATAGGCTTTTTTAATTTTTTTTATAGTTACGTTGCTTGTTTGAGTGTAACATTAGATTTTTAGATTGTTTTATAATCTCATTATTATGAAACGTACATATTTCACTAATTCTATTTTACATACAGTACAAGAGCAAGTTTGGTAGGGATATATTTTTTTCACAAAAGGTGAAAGGGAGATTGATATTGATACTAATATTATGCATATTAAGCATATTATCAAGTCTGGCGATGATGATGATGATTTTGGTGGAGGTACACCAAATAGCAATTTGAATACACAACTATTCTATTCATTCTACTTTACTATTCATGGCATTACATACAGCAGAGGTGTGCATTACCATCATTATTATGCATAACTATATTGTACTTTGTACAGGGCATTACATTTTAATATAAACTACCATCAATAGCAGTACCACGATAAAAAAAATTGTTGCCGCAGAGCAGAGTCGCTGTTAACACAAGTAATAAGAATAATAGTAAACGCTATTTTTTGTTCTATATATAATATTATTATCTTTTCTATGAATAGAACAAGTGGGATATATGTTTCAGTAAGCCATAGAAGGAAAAATAGCTTTAAAATGTGATCATCATGATGATCATACTTATTTTGCCTCACGGCATTTTTTTCTCGTCTTTTTCTGTAGTTTTGTTATGTTTTTTATCATTTATTCCATATTCCATGCGTCTGAATCTGAATAATGTAAATCATACATAGGACAACTAAAGCACAAAAAAGTCGCCACCAAATCCAACAAACATCTCACCGACCTCCGTACACATACTTGTTGCTTCTCCCTCTCTCGACTTGCCTGCCTGTTGCTCAGACAAAACGGAACGCATAATATTTTGGATAGCTTTCATGAAATCCTCTGTTTTACGTTACTTTACATATTACGAGAGATGCTATATTTTATTTTAATGCGTCCCAATGTGGATGAGTGATGTAAAAAATGCTAAAACTTTTATATTCTCAATCCTCAGTTTAGAGATGATAGACATGGCAAGAAGTAGAAGAAGAAGAAGTTGTCTTATACATGATGATATATTATCAGGAGATATGGTAAAGAAATCAAGTTAGCATTTTTTTAGCCAAAACGAAGAAGTTGCAAGTTACAAGGCTTAGTCTTGAGAGGTGTTATTAGTATTAGTTATTATTTTGCTACATCATCATGATTGTTCCTTTGGTGGATTCCTATATATCATTATCGTCATCATGGTGGACTGTGTCTGTTGGCTGCCTGTTGCACAGCCAAAAGGCAGCTACTACTGTAGATTCTCATGTGAAGCGTGTATTATATTGTTCGAAAAGGATACACATGAATATTATTTTTTAACCCTCTTCTTTTGGCTTCGCTCTTCTTCCTACCACCACACACACTATTATACAATAAGCCAACCTTTTCCATATATTATTTTACTTTGTTTGCCAGCGTGGAAGGGTAGGATTTTTATTGGCGTTGTTGTACAATGTACTCAATCATTTACACAGAGAGAAGAGGAGCCACCACGCTCATTTTCTGCTGCTGCTGCTGTTGTGAGTTTGTGAGCGAGACAGTTTTTGAGCTTCACACAAATGGAAAGATTACATATAGATAGTAATATCTAGTTGAAAAAAAACGACGATGATGATGATCATGATGAATAAGTTTTGTTAGTTAACGCAACGAAAAAAATCATCGTTGAAGTAAATGCTGAAATAGTTGTACATACATGGTATTGTCTGTAGTATTGTACGATAGGAAGCAAGCGAGGGGTCATTTTCGCTCTCTGTACAATGATGGTGCATACATGTAAAAGTTTTCTTTGTGGGTTTAGGACTTATAAAAGCAATTTACAACAAGTTAAACCAGGAATGTAATTGCTATTACTTTTGTAAAGTACTGAGGAGAAAAAATATGTATAAATGTACAGCCCTCACTATATACTCATACTGCTCTAGAGTGATAATAATATATTATAGGTGAGTAATAAGAAGTTTCTTTACGATTTGTAATAGACGCATAACGTAAAGCATTAATATAATGTACTCCCTATTTCACTATACTTATAAGCACATATCTTACATAACGAATTATTAGTTGGTGGAGGGGATCTCGCATGTACATCATCATGAAAAGTAACATCATCGTTAATGCCAGTATTGTTAACTTCTCTCACATCGTATCTGATGATGTGACGAGTCTGGTATGATGGTAGTGGTTGGTGAGTGTGGAGTTGGTTCTTTGAGAGGGTTGACTTGCATCATTTACTAATGCATGTAATGCTGGTGATGCTGCTTGGGGTGAAAAAGGAAGGTCTAGTTTTGCCTGCAGCAACATGCCACATATTTTTGGTGAAGTGAAGCTATTTTGTGAGTGAAGCTTCACTCTGGTGGCTTGGTTTTTTTCAAGTCAGTTGAGCAGTGTGAGAGGATGGTGGAAGCGTTAGTTCGTTTCCCGTCCTAGTTCCCATTCTTGTAATTGTTGCTCATCATTTTAATACGGTCTTTTTGTGTTTAATTGTGTTAAATATTTATTTAAGCAATGCAGTCGTTGCCGTTTTTGTAGTAGAATGTGTAGTGTCATTGGTAGCTTGAGTAGCTGTGACGAGAAATATAATTGAAGAAGAAGCTTCTCTGTTAAAAGTATTATTATTTCACAAGTAGTAAAATAGTTTTTTTTCTCTAACTTCAGAGAGTGCAATTCAGTATTTTAATACATACTATTAGTCTCTACACTCTTACACGCAGTCAGTATTCCTCTACTACAGATATTATTAATACATTTATAATATGACAAGAAGAGCGAAAAAACTCTCCCCCTCTTTCGCTATATGCTGTGCATAGCAGACAAGTCGTCACAGACTTTTGAGTGACTACCACCACCACGCACTCGTTAAGGGTATTAAAAATGATCTCATTTTCTTTTTCTCGATTTCTGTATCTGTATTATCTTTGAGGAGGAGAAGGAGGAGACAGTTGAGACTGATTTGTGAGACGTATAACTTCCTTAACTATTTCAAAAGTACTCTAAAGAGAGACAGCTTACGTTGTCTCCTCGCTGTCAAAAGGCTCACGAACATTAAGATTTTTTTAAAGTGCTATAATATGCAGTGAATACTCTGTTTGTACACTGTGGGGGGAGGAAGTGTTATTGCGATATTCACTCATCATCATCAACTGCATCAACGTAGTTTGTTAACATACTATGACTTGCGGCTTTTGTGAGTTGAAAAAAAAGCATCGTATCAGAGAAATAATGTACTTACATATTATTATTCATTCACATATGAAAAAACTTATAGTGCAGTATTTTTATGTGATGTTGTGAAGAGATTTCGCATGCACACACACAAACAATATTCTAATCTCAACAATGAATCTCGAAAGTAATGTGCTGGGGCGAGTGTTTTTATTATTGTACTGTACTTTTATACTCATTTCATAAAGACTTGTCACTTTGTCACAAAGCCCGTTTGAAAAAGTTTCATTTTCATTAGTAGTAGAAAGTGGTAGGCAGTGTGGTCGTTATAGAGTGGTGGTTTGATAATTCGCGCACACACACACACGCTTTATACATATTTTTGTGCCCGAAAACGGTTGATCTTTGGCAGCTATGCAGGAACAAGACGATCTTTGCACTGATCCAGATACGGTTTTAGGAAGGGTTCGGGATAGTAAGTCCAATAATAAAACATTGGAATGTACATATATTCTTCTGAGTAGATATTTTACCATGCATCTGAAATTAAATTATAAATATGAATATATTTATAATAAATCTATAACTGAATCTTTTCAGTTAGGCGCAAATGGGCGGTTCAGGAGGATGAGGCGTTGGCCTATAGGTTGCAGGATGAAGAAAGTAAGTTGTAGTTATCAGAATACAATGAGGCTGTTGAATTCATATCATGCATGCACCGAGATCTCATTTCATGCATCATGCACATTACACACACATCAATATGCGTGGCTGGTTTATCTGCCGAAATATGCATACTCTGGACCTTGACATTGGATAACAGACGCCTTTTCGACATTCTAAAGCACTATACGCACTTTTCCACACATCTCTGTGCATCTTTTGAAAACGGACTCTGCCACGTGCAGTAGTAGTAGCATCAGTAGTACTTCAAACTACATCACACTTTTTTTCTTACTTTCATTGCAGTTGCGCAGCATTACAGCTCCAACAGAACTAGAAATGCTATTGTTCGGGAGGATGCTCCAAGGGCAAGAGAAGCCCAACGACAGGAAGAACTCCAAGCTTTGGAAGAACGGCTTAAACACTTGAGTGTGTTACAGAAGCAGTAAGTTTCATATCCATTTTGACGTGCCGAACGAATGAGCTCATAAAACATCCATGCATCAATGTCCTCAAATTAATATTTTAGGGCTGAAGAAGATGGTCGGCTAGCAAAGATATTGGCATCGAAGGATACCGAGGCAAAGGCTAAGAAGCAGCCTCATTCACCAAGTCATAGATCTGAAAAGTCGTCATCACTCTCCCCGCCCCTTTCTCCACAGGAGCTTTTCCAGCATGTTACAACGGAAGTCATCTCTACAGCTCACCTAAGGAGAACCAAGTCCCCACTGTTGGGAGCGGCAAAGCCTGTGGAAGAACCTGGTCCATCCCGTGCATGCTATGCCAATGATGCAGTTCCACCACCGCAGCCTCATCAGGGGGACTGTGATGAAGAGGATGTGCGAAAATTCCAGGAAGAAAGAGATGCGGTAAGAGAATAATACTTTGTTCATTTAAAAATAATTATTAACATGGCTGTTCCCATCATTGGACGTCAACAACCCAAACCAAGTTGGATGCTTCGCCGGACCAGTCATCTTCTCATCAGAGCCCAGACTCGATTACTGGGTGTCTATTTAGTGCATGTTTTTAATAAAAATATCATGACTAGATACTCACTCGGTCATCAATCTGGTGCAATGTCAACGGTTTTTTATTGAAGGCAAAACACGTAAAGTGGCAACATGCGGACTCACACAAGAGGGACAATGGAAGCCATGATCCTTTAATTTAAAAGATACATGTGCTGGAATAAAGTAATCATTAGACTCAAGTAGAAACTTATGTTTATTTGATTACAGGCGATGGCGAGAGCACTGCAAGAGGAGCTGGATAGAGCTGAAAGGGACAAGCAGCTCGCTCTGGAGGCACAGGATAGGGAGCTAGCTAAAATGATCCACGCGAAGGAGAGAGAGAGGCTCCGCAGGGCGAAAGAAAAGGCTCGCATGAAAGCAGAAGCGATGGCAGCTATGGCGGAGAAGGGGGAAGCTTCAGAAGGAAGTGAAGGGGTAGTACGAGCAGCTAGCAGGAATTCATCTTCATCAGAGCGGTCTCGATCAACGGACTTGCTACCGCCCAAAATTCCAGACAAGCAGAAAAGCCCAACTGCGGATGAAATTGGATTTAGAGCAAACCCCAAACCTCTTCCTCCACATCCACCTATCCAAGATTTTGACAGCATTACTCCACCACCACCTATTAGGCTAGAGCATCGTCGGCTGCCGGTGGACCCTGTACCTCCTTACATGCCTATACATGGATATAATCGCAACAGTCCCAAAAGGCACAAGTAGCTGCCGCCGCGATAATACTTTTTTATTTTTTATGCTCAATTTCGTATTATTATTGAAACCAAAGTCGTACCGTACCGTCCAAAATTTATATTTTTGCCCAGTCACGCATGAAATAATTTAGAATTGCTATTATATTTGGTGCAGATTGTCCGATAATTTTTAATGTGTGTATTTATTTGAAATTTTATTATTTCGCTTCATTTAAATGTAATAGATAAAGAAAGATCTGCCTACTAAATAATGTGTACAAGCATTGAAATTTTGTTTCAAGTCTGATCTGACATAATACATGTATGTGATACGTTTAAAATATTATATTATTTTCTGTCGTTAAAAAGATTTCTATCCTACTTAAACGCAAATAAAGTCGCACTTATACGAACCAAATAATAACATTCAATTCATATAAATGTTTATAATTTGAAGCATATTGAAAATGAAAAATTAGTGCAAAAGGAAGCATAATGAATAATGACTTATAGGTTCAATGGCTGATACTAGTCATGTACAGTTCATGCATCCCAATTCAGAAAAAACATTAATTAAGCACTCTTGATTAACACAGCTCTCTAAATTAAGTACTCCATGCGTGCATGATAAATCAAAAGTTTTCGAAATGATGCTGGAAAATGCAACTGTTGGTGTCTTCCAATGTGCTGACTGTTGAGCAAGCTTCATCCACATTCTTGGTCATATTAAAAGGGCCACAGCTAAAAACTCCAAATTTCTTCACCTGAAATTATGCATAATATAATTGTAATTAAACTACGAATACAATACTGTTCATTGCACTGCTTTTTGTTACGTTTGTACACTTACATTGGAATGAATTTTTGTCAATGATCTAAATATGGAAACAAAGTTAGGGCGACCGAAATGGGTCACGGACTTCAACCCAGTAAATAAGGATTTATTACTTACTCGCTGGAAGTGCCTCTCGCACATGTACTATGTTAAAACGAGAAAAAATTTAATATTCTGTGGGACTTCATTTGTCTAAACACTCCAAATTCAAAATGTTGAAATACCAATAAAACTGTCCTCATATCAAATTGTTCATAAGATTGGGTGATAAAAAGGTGTACTGAAATAATTGGACAAGTTTCCACTTCTCTAAAAATAGAAATCACAAGAGAGTGTTAATATGCCATGACCAATGTGGGAGGGTTCGATATAAACTTACCGGATAATATCAACCAACCACTCGAATTGTTTCTGAGTGCGCGTAACCCATATGAAATATATCTTTTTGCAATTTCTAGGATTTTGATTCGCAGCCACATCTAGAAAAAACATTTTGCGTGCATTTTTGCTCTGAAGATTATATAAAAACTGTTCCATTTTACATATTGTAAATACCTTTCAAAATGCTAGCGAATGGAGTAACACCAATACCCCCACCAACTAACACAGAGACTTCATATCGCCACCAGTCCTGATGTCCCTCACCTATAGATTGGAAACATTAAAATTAACTACAGTCACGACACATGAAATTTATGCATTTTTTCAGGTTGCCCCGAAATTGCAGGTGAAAGTTATTTAGAAGAGACCGACACAAGGCAAATCGGAACTTTAAATGTGATGAAAAATCATGGATTTGAGTGGTTAAACAAATTATAATTAGTATAGTACCATATGGTCCATCCAAATATAACTTAGGAAGTGGTCTTTGCACCCTAAAACCAACATGGGTCAAATAGCATTTGCTAGAGAAGACAATCCACAATTTTTGGAAGTCACTAAAAATTCTGCAGGTACCTGTCATATATCTGGCGTATATTCGCTGTGAAGGGTCCTACTGCTCGTATATGCAGAGTTAGAATTGGCTCATGGGGTGCCGATGAAAGTGTAAATGGATGAAATTCATTAGGATTGAGTTCCAAGCAAGCAATGCGAACCCATTGACCTGATTTGTATTCGAATCCCACGGGTCGAGCAAACGCCAGTTTTGTTACATCTGTTAGAAATGTCATTGTCAGTGAATTGAAGAGTAAGAAGAATTAATGAGTCACAACAAGAAGCTATTTCTTTTTGTTTAAAAAATTATTGTGCTTACTAGAGGGTAGGAGCTTTGCATCTAGAACAGGTATTTCAATCTTTTTACGCCCAACTGTAATTAACTTGTCCAAAATAAAGACAACTAGAGGCCCAACCAGGAACAACCCAAATAGAGGGTCTTGAACTAGGCGACCAGAGCCATGCAACAGCATCATAATATACCATCTACAAATAATTTTGTTCCATGTATCAATTACACCATTGAAGGTCGAAGGTTATACTATACTCCAATCTTACATTGGATAGGTAGCATGAGTCCCCCAAAACATCCTGAAAGCGTTCGCACGTGCGTAAGCTGTGGCAAATGTGTGTATCAATGCCCCTTGGATCACCAATATAATTCCCGTTATGCCAGTAATTGTTTCGAATGCCCAGTAATGAAATTTTGGTAAAACGTGAGTTCTGTTAAATAAAAGCTTTAAAAATAACCATTACAAATCAATCTTTGTAAAAACTGTAATAGTTATAATCTTACGATCTGAAATAATCCCTGAACAGACAACTCAAATCCGATGGCGTTTGTGTCGATATATGGTAAAAGTTGATACTATGGCCAATTATATGAATTACGGATGAAAACAAGCCTAAAATAGCTATATACTTGTGCATTAGCAGGAAACTGTCAAAAGGGATCATTCTGTGAAGAAACGTTTCCCGCAGATAAGTGATGGAGTTCCGACACATTGTTAAAAGAAGTGTGGCATAAGTAAACATCATTGCAGACGCCGCTCCACGGGTCACGCTAACTCCATACCTTTTAACAAGGATGCCATGATTTGAAATTTGATTCTAAAATTGCAATGTTTAATGTTTGTTCATAAAACTCTTTCTACCCCGCAATGTGCCTTAATCCACCATGTTCGCTCTCAATGGAATAAACTAGCAAATAAAATATTTGAATCCCACAAACATCAATTCAGCCAGGTTTATCATACACGACACCATTTTAATTAGGTTTCTCACCATACGCTCGCTCAGCAAAGACACAAATGTATACAAGTGTGTACAAAGTCCCCCAAAATATTTGCAAGTTGTAAACTTCCACCCACTTTGAAAAGTTTGATTTTTGTTCCGTTGTGGTGGTAAAAGTTACATCGTGAAGATCGCCAGCATGGCTTTCTTCCGGTGCAGGTGCTTCTCTGAGTTACACACCAAGAACAGCAGATAATTTGTGCACGTGCAATGCCTAATTACTGTATAGTGATTTGCATTAATTACCCTCCATAAATACTTAATATGGTTTGTCTAGCAGAGTCTACGTAGCTTTTCCTGGAACCTTTCATCTGTAGCTGAGTTTCTTCAGGCAAGTGCAAACCTGTGAATGTTAAGTTGGCATATCCAATCGCTTTCTTATTTTCAGGATGTGACATCAACTCTTGGAAGTGATTGAATGTAACCTTTGACTATAAAACGAGTGGTGAGTTGAATTAAAAGTTCTAGAGTACACGAAAAAATTTAAATGAGAATAAATCTGTAATATAGCTTATCATGTACATCTCGTTTCAGACCACAATGTTCCAACATGCTTCGCACAGCATCTTCAACCTCATCATTATTCACATCATATCTGGAGGCTTCTACGAGCGATCTTATCATTTCTTTGAGCTAAAATCACGTTTTTTTCATATTGAAAATTTTGAAGCATCTCTGTTATCCAACTTTTGGTCAATATATTTATTTTGAGTATAATGTGCAAACCTCTTCGGCAGTCAAAGTACCAGTTCGTGAAATATCGTACATGTCAAACATTAGCTTCATTTTGTCATCAGCACTTCCTTTGGAAAAAATTATGAGCATGTCCAAAAACTCTCTAAAGCTTATGAAGCCATTGTGATCTCTATCAATTAAGTCAAACATCTACCCAAAAATTTATAATAGTTCCACTGTATAAAATTAGCGCTTCTATAATCTAACATGATGTTTTAGTTTTACTGAAAAGCTACTTACCCTTGCGACAAACGTGGATGAAGCCTGCATCCCCAGAGCGTCAGCAAACTCGCTTTGTGTCAACTCCGTGTTAAACACTTGCTTGATAATTTTTGCATCAAGTAGTTTCTCTTTTCCCTTTGGTTGCTCTATCGCAAATGCATGGGCGAACACAATTTTGAAGAAATTTTCCAATCGAGCAATTCTATCATCTTTTGTGGTAACAGCAGACAAACCATTACGAACACTAGCCTGTTGTTCGTTGATTGTTATGTTTTTCCCAAGTCTGAAACATTATTGTGCAAATTTGATTTATTCGAGAAATGATCAATTTTGAAATCAAAATTACCTTTGCACAAGAGAAGTATAAAAGGATTCTCGTAGGTAGGCACTTCCAAATTCAAGCACACAGTCAAATTCATTTGGATTTTTCAAAATGAAGTGTTTTCCATCACTGACTAGCACAACATCCAAATCCTTCTTTTTGGACAAATCAAAGCTTCGTAATAGTTCTCCAGAGTGAGTTCGAATTTCCATTGCTTTCTTTTCTTCATTTAGAACTAATGCAACTGCACGACGAGGTGTATGAAATCCTAACCACTCTCTTGCTACAAATATCACATAATTACAACATTTAATTAATCTGGCACTGCTTTGAATCAATTTGCCCCAGTATTGCATAAGTTTTCTCTTTTTGGCCATTTACGAACCAAGCGTCGGACTTGACTTGATACCCGCCACCCTAAATGATGTTCGAACTTTAGTTTGGAGTTTCAGTAATGCCTTGTGTTTCTTCTTTTGTCGAAACGATGCAGTCAGAGGGACCAGAGATGCGATTCCTGTGACATAATACTGGAAGTATGAATTTGGAATTTGTTTTAATAATCAATGAGCTGTTACTGTAGGATTACTACTGATTCGTGTACCTATTATAGCCAAACCTATTGAGGAGTAGGTTAAAATAAAGGAAACTTCACTTCCGTAAAAGTAATCATAACTCCTCGCTTCGGTGCACGGCTCCACCGGTTGTGACTCCGATTGTAACTTGAATGAGACCATTATCGTAAATTGAACAAATTCTCTACGGGAGGATGGAAGTACACATAATGGATGGAAATGGGAATCGACTGTACCTGCGGAAATTGGAAACAAGTTGACTTTCCTGTTTCCTTATCTGTGTCGTCAAAAGTTGAGCAATTGCTCTTCAGCCAAAATCGTGACTCGTCGGAAAAGCATTGAGGAGAAGCGGCTTTGAAATCTTATCAAGAACAAATTATTTACTTATTATCATGGTTTAGTGAACGATGTAAGACAGTGATACTGATATATCTAACCCTCTCCTGGTAATCTGAACGGATTAGCCTGAATGTCCTCCTCTTTCATTTGAGTTACAGCAACAATTAAATCAAACACCTCCAGTTGCTTGATTCTTGATAACTGATCTTCAGAAAATCGCCTATAAAAAGTAGAGTATCAGAATGCCCCATATAGCACATTTCTCTTATCAAAGCCAAAGGCCTTCATTGTGAAAGTTTTTGTGAACCTACAGGTTTTTCCATTTGCGGTTCTCAAACCAAAACCGGTCTGCGTTTCTGATTCTGGTAAACTGGTCCTTGATAATTGTTCGAAATAGATCTCCAGGTCTGTATGTTGTTTCCAATATGCCACCACTCCAAACATCTATATTACTCCAGGGGTCCACATTTTCGTGTTCATGAATTTTCTGAAGTTTCTCTATGATTTCTCTGTCGGTATGGGTTCTCGTCAGTTCCATATATTCTTCCACGCTATTAATGCGCTTTAATCCGAAAGCCTCCCTAGCTGTATTGTAATCGGGTGTACCTATATGTCGGATATTGTGATAACAATTTTTATGAAATTGGAGTTGCATAGTATACTAAAGGGTACACGTGTATACTATAAATAAGTAGCATACCATGATCTCTACCACGCTGAATATTTATCGCCATCAAATCCCTTCGGGAAAATTCAAGTGGTCCAAACACATTGCCCCTCAAGTCTTCAACAATCATATTATCTTCTCGCTCAGCTCTCTGTGAAGCCATTCCCTATTGCATTGTTAACATTCAGGATGAGGTAAAATTATGACCAATCATGAAACGTAAGACAAAATACTTTTTTTTACCATTAGCAAACGATCAATGTCAGCAAAACCATTCTGAATTTCGTTGCATTTTCCTGTGTAATTCATTGTTAAAGGTTCCTGTAAAGTTTAATAGCAAAAAATTAATAAATTTTTGCAAACTTTGGCATTACCATTGCTCATTGCTATTTTCAAGTTATGATACCAACCTGTGGTCTCCAAAAGATATTACAGGTTCGTACTGAGCCCTCAGACGTTTTTGTGTTTGGGTGATCGGGATCAATACCATAAAATGGAACGGGCTCACACCCACCGCAAGCGTAGTCTCGCATGTATGCTCCAGGAGTCACTAAAGTATGCCCTGTTGAGAGTAAATCGCTAAGTGAATAATTCGTGCTAATAAGTAAACGTTAGTTTCTGATTAGAATCTTCCAGCATACCAAATCGCATAGCCGCTGTCTGGAAAAATTGCTCAATCTGGGGATCCACACTTGGATCATACCCTGTATATTCATCTAGATTTTCTCCCAGCCATTCTGGTAGCCACTTGTACATTACTAGATGCTGATAAGTCGCGATAACCCATTTTCGTGCTTCCTAAAAGTAAAAATTAAACAATTGTAATGCTATTACTGGAAAAAGGATGTGATTGCTACTCCATACCTGAAATATCCTTTCGCCACTCCAAGACGGGCGAGTTTGATGTAGATATGTGGCTATCAGATTATGCCACCTGAAAAGGACGATTCCAAATGACAACAAAAATGCATTCTCATTTCCTCGAGGATTTCCAAGAACTGGTTTAAGAAGGACATAATTTTTAGTCATAAAGTGAGCGACGATTCCTGAATAGAAAAAGTTGGAGTACCAAAAAATCTGTCCACTCGAGCTGTTTCATGGCGTTTTATCCACCTTGAATGATATGCTGGCGGAGGAGGATTCGCAAGTGGAAGTCTGATAGAGTTTCGAACTGGGAAAAAGCCTTTACCATCTTCGGAAGCCAGCAAACCATGTTCTGCTAATGACCCATTGGGATATGTCCTAAGTACGTCGGCCCACCCCTTTGCTGTTCCGTATACCAGACCTCCATCGATCCATGGAGTTATTTCATTAAGCTAAGCACAAGGGGATTATGCATAAGCAAATGGCTAGATATGAATTTTACTTATGGGGCATTTTGATAATCTAAGCAGGTAAAACTTTTATGACTGGAAACTATTAGTGTCTGAGTTTTTTAGCATTTGGGCATGCCATTTATCATACACACCTGTTGTCGAGGATTGCCAGGAGATTGTCCAGTGGTTTGTGACCATCTTGTTCTTAGCAGTGGCATTTCCTTTTTCATTGTCGATTTGGCCAAGTCATGGTTGTCGGGGATCTTAATATTAAAGTATTCTGGAGGACACCCGGGTCTTTGAGCGTCTAGTATTTCTTCCACAACTTGTTGACCAAAGAAAACCAGGAAAGCAGTTTTCCCGGTTTTTGAGCCACAAGCTTCACGCTTCTCGGGCCCACAAGCAGGTCGCCTTGTCATAAGTTCATCGCTAGCTTCAAAAGGATTTATTCTAGCTCCCTTTACTGGCTGGTAAACGCCATCTTCATATACTGGTGCTACTCTTCTTAGTAAAGGAGTGTCTAAATGCATTTAATATTATCATTCACAAAGACTGAAACCATGAGACGAGGAATCGCTGAATGAATAATGTATGGAAAACTGACTAACCAACAGCTCCTAGATCAACTTTGAAAAGATTATTGAAAAATCCATCAAATGTTTGATACTCTGACACTGGTTCTGTATGGACTTTATTAGCTCCGTCAGGCTTTACGCATCCACCCTCGTGGCAATTCAGTTCACCATCAATTAACCAAGAAATAAGATTTAATTTATCCATCATATTTCTACCAAGGATCCACTTATCTGGCTTTGGCTTTGGAATGGATGATGAGCTGATGGATTCACCATGTAACCCATGGGCTTCAGGAGTCTGTTCTCGTATGCGCTGTGGATTGAGTTGATTAACGGTGGATTTGCCACTGCTCCAGTTATGTTTACCATTATTACTACCAGCTTGATGACCTGATTGTGTGGATGGTGGCTCATCGTCCGGAAAAGAAATAGTATGTTTGTGCAAATCATTTTCCGGTACTGCAGCAGTATTTGAAAAATGACGTAATCGTGTTAATACAAATATGAAGACAAAATGATTGGATGCACAATGGTCTAAATGATTCTAAAGATAATATATCTGCACATTATTTTCAAACCATACCTGGTCTATTGTCTGGATTAGATTCAAACCATTCCCCAGGAAAGAATTGCCCTTGAGCTCCAATAACGATTGGAAGATAAATGGTGGTTAGAAGAAGGGATACACGAAGGCATTTTAGAAACATTATTTCCCGAACGTATATTATATATTCGAAGAATATGGCTTTTTTTAAATTTAAGCCTTCAACTCAAAATTCTATTCCACTTCAAATCAGACTTGTCTAAAGAAGGAGTTTGCAATTTCTATAAAATCATGAATCCGCTATATATGGAGTTGACTGAGTACGGAGATATTGGTGGCAAAAGGGAAGTCGGCAAACCATAGTCATGCATGCGGTCTAACAAAATGCTATAAATAAAATTTAGCTAATAGTGTTTTCATGTATGCATTTAAGTCGTAATGGTGCCATGTTAAGTTATTAATGAACATTTATGAAACATGTAGGAGATTTAAAGTAAGTCCTTACGAATCTTAAAATATTTAGGCTAAAAGAAACACTAAATACTACATGCATAAAAATGAAGAAAACTCGAGATGAGAAACCACATAGCCACCGGCTTCCGCTTATAAGTACTTTTCGATATGTAAACTTACAAAAATATGCATACACAGGAGATTCAATCTTGTTTAAGAAATTCATACACAGATTTTTATAGCAATAACAATTCTTATAACGAAACAGTTTACAAAAAGTAGTCAGGAAAATTAGTTAAAGTAAAAAAATGTACACACGAAATTATGAAGCTTCTAATGCCATTTGTTGTCTCACTACTTCACCGATTTCTTGCATAACATCCGGACGCAACAGTTCTCCACACTGAGACAAAAATTAAGAGTGGTTTAAAATTTGTTGATTTCAACACAAAATGATGAGCTCTAAGACAAAACATTACATAAATATCATCAATCATACCTCATATTTTGTGGATGCTTCATATGCATACATGAGACTGGTGTCATATATTGGAAGCCAACATTTAGACAAGGCTGCAACGCAATTTTTTAATCTTGCAACCGCTTTCCTATCCGCGTTAGAAATGTGAATCTAATGCAAAGAATTATTATTATAAAAATTGGCATGAGACCACTAAAATACAAATGAATTGCTTATTATTGAACATACTTACCTCTTCCAAAGCACGATTTTTACCATCAGACTCTTCCTCTTCAGTTTCAGTATTTGTACCCGGCATTCTTCCATTCTCAAGAGGAGATATCCAAATATAGCCATTGTTACCTAATATTACACTAACGGCACATGGCAAATTATGGATATGATTTTTGCGTCTTTTGATGATGGAGGAAGGAACTTTTACCAGCGTTCCTGGTCCAAGCTAGAAAGTAGAAGAAATTACATCAAAATTCATTACAACGTAGTCGCAGAGATAGCTGAAACCAAAGCCAGTATTTCATAAAACAACAGAAAAATTACCTTGCCATATTTGACACTTCTAGTGTGTAGAGCTAAACTGCCATCATTATAAACACTTTGAATTTCAGCACTGATAACATCACCCTCCTTGAGTACCTCCCTCATGCCAAGTTCATCTTCTGCCGATCTTCTTCTCTAAGAATTCAAAACAAAAGTCCGATTGGTAATTCGTCATATTTCAATTCGTTAATAAAATAGTGCTGCATGGAAAAGAATAATACACACAATAAAAGTGTGTTGGGCAATTACCAGTTCTCCAGTAGGTAAGTTGATAGAAGACAATAAAAGAATTCCATCCAATCTACTGTTGATATCGACTTTCCATCTTTTCTGCATGACCTTAGTTATCCTACCAACAACGACATCACCAACTTCCCCATAATAAACGCCTCCGATGCCTCTAACCGTCACAAGCCGGTTAACTCTCTCCACAGCTCCAACTACAGATGCTACAAGGCTCTGGTCAACAGGGTTTACAAATGTTCCATGGCCCCTAGTCAAAAGAATAGATTTCAAATTATCAAATATGCATTTACCAAATATAATCATCTATTCAAATTGATGTTGTTTGATTATTAGTGATTAAAATACCTCATAAATCCCATTTCTTTTGTAACTACTGTGCCTGGCGTCACATAATTGGCAGCTCTTGAAACCGGAGCATTACTTTTAGCTTCAGGATCATTCTTGTCATCTCGAACTCTCAATTCAAACACTGATGTCACCCTCCGGCTACCACTATGGCTGAAGCTTCCGGCACTCTCCGCTTGAATATTGCTGGACATTTTAAGGTTTTCACTTGTTACAAAAAACCTCTGAGCTTCAGCTGTTCGCTACTCCAGACGAACGACAAATATTGCAATTTGAACTGGCAAAATTAAAGAACTAATGAATGACAACTGACAATAATAGACAATGAAATGAATGCAGAAAGACTTTCTTCTCTTCGTAAACAAGAAACACTTGATGCGTAAAACAAACGTTAATGCGTCCTTTCCTTTTACATTTTAGAGAGGTTAGCAGTCTTGATTAATTAAGTGTTTACCTTAATTTCACAAAAATTTTAAGCGAAGGTTTGGGCTTCTACAAGATTGTCGGTGAAAATGTGTTGAAGACTGTGTGACTGTATGTTGTGTTTTGTGTTGTTGTGATAGAGAGCCGTGGTGGCGGCCCATGCTTTCCCCGTAAAACATGTGTGTGATGTTTATGCTGAATTGCTGAATGAACTGAAGTGCGCTGGTGCTGATGGATGATGTCCGATGCTGGGGTGCAAGGGTGCATGCAGTATGCAGTTAAGTAATGAAGAGCACCTTTAAGGTCTCAGAAAAGGTCCCTCCAACAAAATGACATGACTGGAACACGACACACAGCAGACCCGGCTGAATACAAATGAATCATGTGACAATGAAAACACTATAATTGACCAGTTTGAAATTGCCCACTTTTGTCAAATCAATTTCATCAATCATTAGAAAAATTAACACTTTAAGATTCTTTGTAGATAAATATGTAGATAAGAGCATTAACGTTTATTACATAACTTCTGTTTTAATAATGATGAGTCAGTAAATACATTTGGAAATTGCATCGTCAGTTTTGATTTTATTTTATTCACGTTTATTACTATGCTTCTTATCATGTTCCGCCCTTCAATTTTCTACATCTTTATTGGAGTACGGTCGAGCGGAATAGCCCATGACTCTGTTGTAATCTTCTGGTGACCGAAAGAACTGATCCATAAGAATCATATTTTTGCCAGAGCCGTCTTTGTAAAGGGAGTACCAGTAAAACTCTAATCGCCTTTTCCCTGCAGGTTCCACAGTTCCAGCCAGAAACTCATGGCATGTTGTCCTCCCAGGAAAGATGTGTCCATACATCACTGCAATGCAATGCTCGCTCTGCAAAAAACGGTTAACGAGAAAATCAACGGATTAATTACAACTTACAACCAGTCAGAAAAATAAAAGTACATGCTGGAGAATACAAAAAGCCTATCAATCATACCTTATTGCTGGCGTATATTCTCACAGGCAGTAACCGCTGAATCCGTATTAAACCTACTGCGAGGACAATAAATGAAGCGACGATAAGTAACATTTGAGGTACCTCAGCTTCCACAAAATCCTCCAGACCCGGTTTTGAAGGAAGATCATTTATACCCTTCGCATCTCCTTTAGCTTTCATTAAAATCTGGGTGATTTTGGATTCCTTGTCTCGCCTAGCCAAATCTTCGACTTGTTCCATTTGTAATGCTTTACTAGCTTCTTTCTCCTCCGGCGATTGATTTTGTATCAGATACACCCCAATAGCAGTGATAACTGCGCCTGTTGACACGAACACGATAAGTTGCGATAAAAGCAAGTAGGTCGGAAAGTCTGATCTGTATATCAAGGTATATGACTTTGGAACACCATCCTGGTGGCGAAAACGCTCTGCAGTCCTTTGTCCAGCAAATACTCCGGGACCGCGTTCACTGAATTCGCGTACAAAAATCTTTCTGTGTACCTGATTTTTTGCGGTTGCAGAACTAAACTTGGGAAGCCTGAATGGTGTGTTGTTGCTTTTAAATACATTAAATTGACTATTTGCGGTACAAATCTGTCGGTAACCTATTCTAGCGTTAAGGTATTTTGAGGCAAAAACATTCTCATTGAGGGCTCTGACGCAGATTTGGCTAAACTTCAGTAAATTTGAAAGCGAAGGGCCTGACATGTTGATGAATTTATAAGAATTATGTACTGCTGTCCTCTGTCCTGTCCAATGAATCGCAAGAAGCAACTATAGTGCGTCGTGGTGTCATCAATTTTTACGATTACACATTCCTCAAAAACTACAATTCACACCAGGGTTGTCGTTTAGGCTTTGTTGGACATTGTCAGTCTAAAAATAAAACACCAAGAAATAGATTCTTTGACTATTGTAATGATAAGCGCGCATGAATATAGCGTTCACTTTTATGTTATGTACAGAACTGTATATAAAAATTGCCATTCAAATTCTATATTAGATGTCCATGTTAATTACGTAATTACCGTAATCAGTAATGGTGGAGAAAGTTTTACCGCTTTCATTCCATTTTCTCTATACGCACATTTTTTGCTTGGTTCTCAATCAACCTCGTGCAAGTTTATACATCTTCATCACATGCAGCAGCAGAAGCAACCAAAATCTAGCATTCAATGCTAATGCTACATGCTCCTCTTCTTTGCTCCTCTCTTTATACTCTTCCCGTCTACTCTACTCTACCCTTTACTGCCTTTACACACTTTTGTGCTTCGGTCATCTTTTCTCGTCTGAAAACTTTCTCCCATAGATGCATGATGATAAAATTAACATTTTACCATTTTACAGATTTGCTTTCCTCTACTAGCTTCCTCTAGTACCTCGCCCTGCTTAACCAATCACATAATATAAGGTCATCATAAGATAAGCACATAAGCTCTCCTAATGCAAATGAATCATGCATGACCCATGGCCCATGATACAACAATTGGTACTACTAACGTCTGTATTTGCTTGTACTTTTAGTGGATAGTTAAGTTTTTGTACAATGACTGATCATCTATACTACTTTTTAGTCTAGTCTAGTTCTAATTCGAGTTGATTTTGCGCGTTATTATCGGTGAGGGTAGCTATTCTATGATTCGATTTACCTACAAAATGAAATAATTGGTGACAAAGATAAAAAAGAATAAGAAGAGCAGATTCAATAGGTATTCTACATTTTATTCGACATTTTATATGAACATACATTAATACCATATCACAACAATATTGTGGATTAAATATACACAACACACAAAACTTGGTGGTACACAAAGTTTATGGATGAACATTTCATAAGCGAAATTTTTTAAGCAATCTGCTGTAAGTCTTGCGTATTAACCACCTGTATTTTTATAACTCATTTTCAAGTTCAAGGATTCCGAAATGAAAATCGTTTCAATACATTTCCTGTACCATTCATATCCCTAAACGCGAAAACGCTGCAAGATTCAAACAAAAAAGGCTGCAGTTGTAGTCTTTTAGAAACTTCAACACTGCCCATGGCATTGCGACGATCCAGGGCATGTGTTCAACAGATTTCAAACATCCATCAGCTCGTCCTCATCATCCTCCTCGTTATTTCTAACATCTTCATCGTCATCCTCATCTTGATCCTCATCCTCGGTCGCTGCTAAGGGATTAGACTTGGAAACGGTCTCAGGCCTTAGAACTGGAGGTGGGGGTAACGGCTGGGGAGTTAACGGTCTAGGTGCGCTTACTGGGCTTTGTCTGGGTGCTGCTCCGGGACTTTGTCGAGGGGCGTTTTGCACGGGGCTTTGGCGGGGCATATTTGGATTAGATACTGCTACGGGTCCAGGACTGTGACATGGAGATGATGTTGCTGAAG